>JAKUCV010005429.1:35380-47529 GCA_028386065.3 Turnera subulata
GTTACTTTGGTAACATGTTGCTTCAACTATTCTACTAAAATACTCGACATCCCAAAATAATATAATACTGAATATTGAATTTAATTTCAAACATATGTTTTGCAAGGAATAAAATATTCCTTAATTTTAGTCCTTCTTGGGCAAATTATAATAGCAATATACTCCCAAGGACTAAACTATAATTCTGTCATGTAAGGACTGGAATGACAGAAACCAAACTATAGGGATCAAAGTGAAATCTGTTGCATAAATCGCTCACTGTATGCGATTTAAACTGACTGCAACAATTTCAAAATTCTCATCTGTGGCCCACGCCACAGCACAAAATTACCCAAGGAAATCAAAAATAAAATAAAATAAGGGTTTGTCGCACAAAAATTGCTTTAAATGCATGCGACCTTTGATTTCAACAATGATAAGCACATAAATCATCAGTGGTGGCGCGCAATCCACAACGCATCAATGGAAAAACGTAATCATGTGATATGTAGTGTAAACATGAATCACGACAAAATCCAAGCCATCACCCTAAAAAATTCATCAGACTAATGGGCTAAATTTATTATTATTTTTCTTTTTAATCAAGCAACATGCCCAGGAATCACAAGTGACGATATGCGTCAAATTGGCAATTTTCCACCGATTCCAAAATAGTGGTACATCGATTCACAGAAAAATAATAAAATATGTGAATCAACAATCAATCACACCTTAGATTTGACGAAAATAAACTAGCCCTCTTGCGTCAAAACTTTAATCAACCTTATTGATATCTAATAATTTAATCAAGCAAGCTCCGCTACCACTTGTTAGAATAAATACTCTATGTCTCAAATATCTTGATAAACTATTAGACAATCAAGAACAATTATCAGGTATAACAAGGCGTACCTGAATCAATGATGAACAAATTTGAACCGAGAGGATTGGGAGCTTCCAAGATTTGGTTCCAACGCCTTGTGTGTTTTTCTGTGATGGGGCAGAGAAAACTGACGCAGGAATAATCTTGGGGACCACAACCCTATGTTATATCCTTTATATACTAGGTCAATTAGGGTTCCCATAAAACTCTAATTACTAGTATTGGGTTTCTACACATAAAAGCCCATACCAACAAGATGTCTCTAGAGCCCAAAATAGATCACTTAATGGCCCCATAAAATTAGACAGTCTTTAATATAATTGTAATTAATAATATAAGCCCATATTAAATAATTCCAACATGTTCCAAATTCTAATACTAATTCGAGCAACCCTATTAACGTAAAACCTCTACTATCATCTAAAGTTATGTTTGGAAATAATGATGGAATAAGAAAGTCTAAAGAAATTACTAAAGACTCAAAAGCATGTTTGGTCTACCATTGTCGAGGAACCGTCTTCCTGGAAACTCACTTGAACAAATTGTCGGAAAATTTTCCTTCAATGCAGGCTAATATTAACTGTGGATCTTTTGAATTATAAAAACAGGATACTACTCAAATCAGATATGTTGAAATCCCACAATCTCTTCCGTTCTACGTATGCCTAATTTTGTTATGATGAACACTTATGTCCTACAATGCAACTTATTTATGAAGACAATCTCACCTCACGCTGAGCAATATTATATTGCAGTGGCTCAATGCCTAGCAAAACGCAGGACATCGTCACAGAAATGGAACTGCAACGCATTTGGGAACCTCTGTAACCTTGCCGAAGGAAAATAAATCAAGGAGGACAAAGAATTCCCACTAGCCACAAAGTTTTTGGCGTCCATTTACCATGTGCGGGCCTGGTTTGCATTTTTGTACACTTAAAATGAAGAGTAACAACTCCCTTTTTTATCAACAAGGATGGACAAGTATGCTTTTCAAAGCACAAAAACAGAGTTCCCTATATGAAAAGTTAACACGAAACGGAGGAGTGTTGAATATTCAGTAATGAGTTAAGCCTAAAATATTATCCATCATCAGTCTCAAAAACGTTTTTAGCTTTCATCCAGTGTGCAGCACGCCCAAGCTTGGCAGATTTAGTAGTCAGATTTCCAACTTTCAGGATATTCTTTTTGCCCCAGCTTGCTCCCTTTCCTAACCTGTGGTGAAAAAATTAGGAGAATAACTTCAGGATCAGCAACAGGTTTGAATCTCTAACCCAACATATTGCATACAACAAATAATAACAAGATCAAGAAAAGGAGGATACAAGGCAGCATGCCCGGTCGTAAACTAGTACAAAACTACAAAGTAGTGAAATAAGAAGAGAAGGCATAAACTTCAATGAGATAACAAAACACAAAATGAATGATAACATGGTCTTTGTAAATTTCCATATCATCAACTTTCAATTAAATAAAACAATGAGCTATTCCAAGTTCCGACCATCAAAATAAAGTTAAGAAGAACTCTAGAATCCATAATTGATCAACCATCCACACAGACTACTAATTCCAAACCTAAAACCATTTCGACAAATTTCATGATCAATGTGGTAATAAAATCTTGTGATAAAAAAACCTCTGCTTCTCCAAGAAGGGTCAGGATTTCTTCCAATGAAAAACATGCAATGAAGCTGGTTTAAAAGTTTTGCAACGAGATTATTTTGAATTTTGTTTCCAAATTCTAGATCCTTCGGTTTATTTTTCACTCAATGCTTTAACACTAAAGCCCAAACCCTTGCCCCCTTAAATCTTCCTCCGCCAGTAGTCTAGCCTGACTGATGAGAACACAAGCTAAGGGTACCATACATACCTTTTCACCAAAGTATCTATTCACGTTGGTACAATTAAGCTTATCTCAATGTCAAACATGACTTTGTAAGTCCAGTCAAATAAAATTCATATCATCCTCACACACAAAAAAAGAACTCTACACCCATTCTTATCGCATCATATGTCAGAACTTCTGTAACATCATTTGAGATCCTGCTTGGTTGCTCTATGCTTTACACAGACGCAAAACTCACCACATTGCCTCGCACATTCAAACCTAAAGATTGAAATGATTGCCTCCTAAGCACTAGCTCAGAAACCATACTAACTGCCTGTTAAGCGTTATCCCACCACCGCTACAAAGAAAGGAAAACCAGCAACCTTATTCTCAAATTCCTCTCCATATAAAGTCTCAGTTGCCTTTGGAATCTAAGCAGATCATCAATCCTGTGAATATTTCTTAACTAAATCAGGAAACAAACATCCACAGTCACACAAGTTTTTCACTACACAACAAGCCTAGGTCAGCTAGGTGGTAGTATTTCTGTCAACGTGACAACATAGCGCAGGCTAGGATTTTGGTTCTGGACCGAAGGAAAGGGAAGAAAGAGAGAACATCTTGTGAGGAAAAAAAACTATGCAGATTTTAAGTTTTACTAGCAATGAAGTATACAATTTAAAGCCACGGCACAGAAAGCCACACTATATATTACTTGCACCAGCATACCGCGCCAAATTCTAGGAAATACAGTTCTGAAAGGACGTGGCATGCTCCTCTTTGGGACTAAAAAGGAAAGAGAAAAAGGGAGAGAGAGAAGAAGAGGAACCCACAGGGCACAGAGAAAAGATAGGGATATCACCACCTAGAAAAAGAGTACGATTTTGAGGACCCTCAAATAGTACAGTAACCAACAAACGATAGACTAGATGAAGCAATGAGGGCTAGATACTTTTCACATCTCTTTACCACCATTCAGGTGGACTGTGCTCAAGGAAGAAAATATTCCAAGAAATCGCTTCCCACTGATGCTAAGACTTACTAAGCTTGAGTTTATTATATCTAACTTGATGAGGAAAACCAAGGCATAAAGATAACGGTCAAAAGCATTTCAACAAGTGCACATAAATAAGCTTATTAATGGTCAAAATACAAAGCTCCCAAAAACAATGGCATAAAGGAAATGGCAATAAAGAAAACTAGGTACAGACCTGACTAAGCATCAGCACCATCAGACGCCTTCACTCCAAAAGGATCATGACTAGGACCGACATCCTGCCCGATATGGCGTTGCACAAGCCGCTGCAAATCAGCCATGACTTTGTGCTCACGCTTTGACTTCTCTTCATAGTTAAACATAGCCAACGCCCGCTTATCCTCAGCACTGTAAACCTGGTTTTCTTTCCTAATACGAATGGCATTCATCCTCTGATGCCTGCTACCACTCATCACATACCCAAGACTCTCAAACTTCTGAATCTCCTCTGCAGAAAGACCCACTTCTCCTCTTCGTGGGATACGCTTCCCTTGCTGCACATACTGCGCAATAGCATCACCTTCACCAGGCCTCAACGCCCCACCATAGCTTATATGCCCTTCAGCCTTAGGCAAGGGCATTGGCCCAACCACAGGCTCACTATCCAAAGCAGGTTTCTTCTGAGCCTCAATCATCTCCTTAAGTTCCAATGCCTCGGCACTAATTTCAGCCAACTTAACCTCATCTTCCATCATCTTATCCTTTACATCAACATCAGAATCCTTACCCACACCTGAATCATCACTCTCTGTCTCTGATAACCTCTTCTTCTTACTGCTACGCTTCTTTCCCGAACCAGAAGACCGTCTTCTTTTCTTAGACTTCACTCTATCATCGTCATCAGCGGCAGAATCAGACCCTGACTCTTCACTATCGCTATCATCAGAATCACTATACCTGCTCCTCTTCTTCCTCCCACTCCTCCTCTTCCTCCTACTACTCATCCGAGACTTCCTTCTCCGTTTTCGATCCTCTTCCGAATCGCTCTCACTCTCATCCGATCTTCTCCTACGACGCCTAGAAGACTTACTCCTCCTCTTCTTCCTCAAACGGGAATCATCAGATTCCGACTCCGATTCGGATTCAGACTCAGAGTCACTACTCTCCGATTTATTTGATTCAGACTTCCTTTTCCCATCCCTGGATCTCTTCTTCTCGCTTGAATCGCTGTTCTCTTCATCCTCCCCATACTTCTCCGAAATCTCTACGGCCCTCTCTTCCTCCTCCGCCTCCTCCTCGCCCTCGTTCCTCAGCGGACTAGGCGTAATCCTCCAAAAGCAATACCTCTCAATGTTCTTTCTCATCTTCTGCCTCTTCAGCCGCCTCCGCTCCTCAAAGCTCAGCCCCTTCAACTCCTCGTCGGATTCCGACCCCGATCCCCTCCCATTTCGGTCCAAATACGCGCCGCGCCCCTTCCCGAACTTCTGCGGGAGACAATCTAGGGTTTGTGTGCCGCGCCTAGGGCTAGGGCTTCTCGTATATCTTCTGTTCCTAGGGCTGCCATACTCTGGCGACCTTGACCGGCGGAAAGAGCGACCGCGATCGGTTTCTCGGTCGCGGTCGTCGTAGCTGTGGTAGGACGGACTGCGGCGGTAGCCGGGGGAGCCGTCGGATTCAGGCGTGTAACGGCCGTTTTGACGGCCGTAACGGTTCCGTCTGTCGGGGATTTCTACCATGGACGCTGGTCTGCCCATCGATGACGATTAGGGCGATGGTTAGGGTAAGTGTGGTTGTGGTGCGTGAATCGCGATTGAATTATGAATTTGGGGCTGGTGCTTTTGTATTTATACTTTAGTGGAATTACCGGTGATTTAATTATTTATCGATTTTTCATTGGGCTTCTTAATAATGGTGGGTCTAATTGGGCTTTTATCATCCAACTTCATCCCAAATTCAAATATGATAGATTTTGCTTTCGGACCCAATCCGAATCCAAATGATATATGGTTTTAATAATCACATGACCCGAGATCTGAAATAATCCGAAACCTGTATCAATTCCATATGTGAAATTCACATATGGGTTTAATTTTTAAAGATATTTTATATAAGATCAAAATGAAATATTATGGTAAAACTGTAAATATGTATACATAAACAAAAATTTTTTGTCCTTGAGAATTTTCACATATAAAATTATTGATACCAAACAGGGTTGATTTTCACCCAAAAATAAAGTCACTAGTTCCTAACTTTCGCTTTGCTTGTCAAAATGTTTGATCACCTCATAGTATACGTTGATGAAGATTATTTTGTAACTC
Source organism: Turnera subulata (assembly GCA_028386065.3). NCBI lineage: Eukaryota > Viridiplantae > Streptophyta > Magnoliopsida > Malpighiales > Passifloraceae > Turnera > Turnera subulata. Next base: position 41,365 of record JAKUCV010005429.1, read on the forward strand.
ATATTTAATTGTTTTTTTTAAAAGCTAATCAAATTAGTTGTTAGAACATTAAAAAGTTCATATGCAGATGTAACCTACAGTGTAACTACTTTGAGCAGTCCATTTTTTTTAAAAAAAAATTCACAGGACTACTTTGACTACATTATTAAATGTTTTCAGTACAGATCTATCTTTTCACATGTATTTAAGTCTATAATTATTAGATACATTCTAAAGTATTTTATGCAGTCAAAACCAATATATTTTCAATCATTTGTAGAAGTACTTGTCCTTATACCGATCATTACAATTTTGTTATGTTATTAGCTTTTTCGTATATTAAAATGTAATTTGTTTAGACATAAACTTTTGTGTGAGAATAATGTTATTTTTTTAATAATAGTAAAAACCATATTTTCTTAAATTTTATTTGTTAGGGTCACACTACAAATTACTAAGTACAACATATCTTATTGTTTATATTAGAGGAAAAAAAGGAAAGATAAACTACAACATTTTATCTATGCGCAATTGTATATTGATATTGCCAAAAATATTAGAGTAACACCTATTAAAGTTTCCTTTTATGTGAAACTATATACTAATATTTGGCACATAACACTTCTCTTGTTTTTTTAAATTTTTTTTCTAACAACAAAAAAGAAATTATTGAGATTTTTTTTTTTAAAAAAAATGCTATCATCGCTATTGATTAAGAGGTCATTTGTTGTTTGAAAAATATTATAGTTTTGATCTCCTCTGAAATTTTTTGGAAAATTTCAAACGTTATTAGCACTTAAAATTTCTAACATTATTTCTCGAGTTCATTTTTTTGTTTCTTTATTTTTCTACAAAGATAGAAAATTAAAATAAGTTGCTCTTTTCTACTAATCTGTTTATGCGTAATTCTAATATATTTTGTTAGAAAAGTCATTTTATCTTTAGTTATATAGGAGAGAATGTGTTATTCAGCTAGTATTTCTAGCTTTGTTAATGAACATTTTTTTGAAAAATAGTATGGAAATCCTCCAATTTTTCTCCTCACGTCCCTTTTAGAGGCTGTTAATACTGATTGGAATTCGCTTGGATTTCTTGAATTAGAAAGGACTTCTAGGGGCTCTCATATTTCAAGTTGGATTTGTATGACTTAATGCCATTCTCATCATGTAAGAAACTATGTGTAACAGCCCGGGTAAAATTTGGATTTTTACCGGGACTGTTAAAGTCGTTATACAGTGATTTACTGAATGAATTAATCTTGGGTAATTAATTCAAGGTAAACCGGGAGTCGTTTTTCGAAACCAAGAGTTTTCCCGCGCTCGGGAGTATCTTTCTAACTAACCGAGCCTTGGTTTTCAGTTCCGGGAGTTGGACGATGCTCAGGAGAATTAATCGGATTTTCCGAGCCCAAGTCATATTTTTGGACTCGGGACCGGAAATTACGATTATGCCCCTGTCCTCTTCCCTTTTTTTTTCTTTTCTTTCCTTCTTTTTTTTTTCTTCTTTTTCTCTTTTCTCTTTTTCCTTCTTCCCGTCGTCTCTTTCCTCCCGCCCGTGACGACCGCCGCCTGGCCCACCATCTCTTCCTGCCCCTCTCCCGTGAACCCCTGTCTGCCACCAACCCTCCTTTTTGTCTTTCCTTCCTCTCTCTTCCTTATCTCCTCTTCCTCTCCACCAAACACATACACACCCGACACACCCCGCCGAGCCCCCTCTCTCCCTCTCTCTCTCCTTGCCTTACCTTCCCTTTCCCTGCAACTCCTCCTCTTCCCCGCCGTTGTTTTTTCCCTGCAGCTCGCCGTCGCCCGCCTGGACCTCGCCCACACCCGTCGCTCCCCTTCTCTGTTCCGCGTCGCCGACCAGACGAGGAGGGCCGCCGCTTCCTCCTCTACTCCTGTTGCCTCTGCCCTCTTCCCCTTCCTCCACAAAGACGACGCCGCCGCCGATCTACGCTTCTCCTCAGACCGCCGCCCAAACCTTCCCCGTCGCCCCGCCGATCTCTTCTCTCCCTTTTGCGAGCGCCGCCGTCGGGGTAAGAGCCGCTGACGAGTTCCTTCTCTCCTTTTCTCACTGTTTCTCTTTTGTAGTTTGACTGTCTGAGTTTTTGAGTGTTTTGGGAATGCTGCCAAGGTGGATGGTGATGATGCTACGGACGTGGGTGGTGTTGGCCGGAACTGGGCTGCCGGGTGGGTGTTTGCTGGGTGACGAGCAGTAAACGGTGGACATGGAGGAGTGGTGGAGTCGGGCCGATTGGTTGCTGAGTGTGGAATGGTGGATGAAGTTGTTGTTCTGCCGTGAGCAGTGTCTCTGGCCGGATTCCGGCGAGCCCGGAGATGGATCCGTTGGGTAAACCCGAGCCTATGACCATATGCATCATTAAACGAAACCCGAACAACGTTAATGAACCCAGACTCTTAATTGTTTTAATTAAAATAAAGATTTAATTTAATTAATCAAATACTAACCTTTAATTCCATTTATGTTTTGTAATTTGATTTATAATTTTATTGTTGTTTGGACTATTAAAAAGGCCTATAGTATTTAAATTCCGGTTTATTTAATTTATACTTGGACTGTTAATAATTAAAGGCCCAGTTATACTTATTTACTTGATTTAGTTGTCAAATCTAAGCTTAAAATATAAATATGATTATCTATGAATTATAAACATATATGTATAAATGACTATATATATATATCCTACTAAATTTATGTTTAGCTAAATAATGAAGTTACAACTTTATTTATCACATAAATATATATATGGTTAAATGGGAATTATCTACTATATATGTATAAATATGGTTACACTATATATACGTTTAATCTAGTATCGATTTATGTGTAAATATACGTGTATGTATATATATATATATGTATTTTAATATGTTTATGTTTTCCCTTATCGACAAAGGGCTAAAGGGCCGGGATATCGGCTTGGAGCTCGGTTTCGGTTTTCAACTTAAAGATCGAGTATGACTGGTATATCGATTAAAGAGGCTAACTTCATATTAATGAAAAACATGGAAATAATAGGAATTAGACTTGGTATAAGACAAGCCGTGTAACAATTTCTAAAACCGGCAACATGCATAATCATCTTTGTTTGCGCATTATAAGTGATTATTGTGTTCCTAAATGTACATATAGGGTATCGAGGTTTGACCGGATAGCAGTTTCAGAGACACATCAGGTGAGGATGGATAACCCTTGATATGTGCCTGTAATACTTTGTGTGTTTTGTTGTTTGGATGAATTACTGAGAGGGTCATTGTTGGATATTCGACTGTTATGGTTATTGATGTTGCTGTTGTTGGACTGTGTTATTGGTCGTGTGGATGTTGTGATGAACTGTTAACTGTGAATAATTGGTGTTATATGTATTGTTGATGGATATTTGGTAAAATGGAATTGTGTTGGTTATTTGACTGTTATGGATATTGTGATTGTTGTCGGTAGACAGTGTTGTGATTGGATAATTGGAATAAACTATTGACTGTGGATAATTGAGAAATGGAAATTGGAATTGATATGATATGATGATATATGTGGGAAGTAGTGGTACGACCCGATGGATTGAAAATTAATTTTGGGATGCTATGGTCGGTGAAACACCCGTGTCCCGGTTTTACAATAAAATGCTTAAACACAAGGAAATTACCAAAATACCCCTGAAACCCAGGACACAAAATCCAATATCAAAACATTATCTGGAAATAAAATTCTGATTATTCCGAGATGTCATGGATAACAAAAACAAGCCGGCTAAACAAGCCTCAAATAACCCCGGCATCCTGCCGATACATCATCAAATACCAAATCCCAGCAACCCGCCGATAAAATAATCAAAATCAAAAGTGACATCTCAATAAAATTCAATGCAGCGGAAAAGATAAACTGAGTAAAAATAAGAGAAACAAAACAGTATGCATGCCGACTCTATGGATCCAACCGGAGATCAAGCACAGCTACCTGCTGAGATAACCACGTCCGTACTCCGGGAAAGAAGAAAGAGACTGCACGCTATCTATGAGTCTGAAAAACAACGTTGGCGATTATGTGAGTCGCCTACTCAGTGAGCAGTATAAATCTAATTATGTAGGTGTGCAGAACAAGTCCGAAAGGAAAGAAGAGCAACAAGACAAGTAAGCAACATACAACAACCAGTACTAACATGCCAAGACAATCAAGCAAACAGTTCATTACTTTCCATCTGTTGTGTGTTAAGTTTTCTTATTATAATTTATTATTCAGGGCCCCTACTGTGTGCGTCGAGCTCGGTCCCGTCTCATGAGACAACCAGGCATAAGCCCAAATAAACCAGGCACGAAGCCCAACCAATCCATAGAGAGAGAGAGACACAGAGAGAAAGAGGGAGGTAAAAAAGGGGAGGTAGAAGGAGGGAGGTAGAACCGGTCATTACAGACCCATATGCAAATCCGCATATCACATGCTATCCCGCATGCAAACCCGAGGGGTATCACTTCCCGCTCGAACCAACCGGTCATCAGCACACAGTAGCCTATCTTCTACTGTACATTATCTTTATTCACAAATTATGAGTTTATGTGTGCCAAGAATCGTGATTTAATAGGGTTGTGTGTATTCTTATCTCAATCAAAAATCCGGGTCTCCGACCCACAGCACATCACACAAATTACCCAAAATCACACCACTTATTATCACCATAACAATCCAACAATTCATGCTCAAAAGCAAACAGCAAGACATAGGCACACAATACGGATCACAGCATGTTAGCAAACAGGCATGCAACTCAAACAAACCAAACCAACAAGCTCATGCATACAAACATAAAAAGATGTATAAAGTCGCCTCAACGACGATTGTCCTGTGGAGCTTTTCCCAAAACAGATCCTCCAGCTCCCGAGGTGTTACCCGTGCCTGAATACCGGCACACACAACAAATTACAAACAATCACAATAAAAACGTGCATGCATGTAACTATAATGCTCAACTGAGTTAAACCCGTCCCTAGTTAGCCAATTATGAAATTCCCGGGTCTAAACCCGACATAATGTTCTCTCACCAAAACTCCGAGTATCGGGACCTAAGGTTCACCGGGCTTAAGCCCAACTAAGTCCAAGAGTAGTTCCCGGGCCTATGGCCCACTGATTATATTCTTAACGGTTCCCGGGCCTAAAGCCCATCCCAAATCCAATTGTTATCAAACCCAATTATAAAAATCACATTACCGGGCCTAGGCCCGATTCGGTCCAATTTCCACTTAAGGGTTTTACCCGAGTCAAAGTATTCCCGGCCTATGGTTCTACCCGTGTCGGCAAACTCCCAGTTACACACACTCACAACCCCGCACCCGGTATTCCACTAAATAATTTCAATTCCCGATACACAATTATGCTTACAATAATTATTACATGCCATGAATGGGTTTAGAACATCAAATCTCGCATCGAGGTAATACCGTAATTGTCAGCACAAAACCCGAGCCTTCGCCGGAAAAATCCCGAGCCTCGCCGGATTCCGGTGAACCTCGCCGGAACTTCACCCAAACTGCAGAAACAAAGCATCCAACCCATATTCACCTCACAGCAAAACAATTACACAACCCGTACCCTACAGATCCATAAAACGAATTGCATAAGAAAAATTACAAATGGATCCTTACCCGGAATGACTGCCCACTGTCCAGGCCGGGTTCACAACAAGTCTTACCCGGAGAACTACACAAATTTGCCGGAAGCCGTCCACTGCCCAAAACCCGAGCCTTGAACCACCTCTGCCCGGAGAAGCACACACACACACACACCCGAACTCCCCACTGCCGGAACGGCAACACGCAACCACGCATCACCCCGGTCACAATCCAACAGCACGCAATCAACACACCAACAACAACACAAACCCACTACACCTACACAGACCCGCCACCGTCCGGCCACCACAAAATCCACAACCAACCACCAACACAAAACCCATCAACACAAAAGAAACCCAAAAGAAAATGTAACAGCCCGGGTAAAAATTTTGGATTTTTACCGGACTGTAAAAGTCTATTTACCGTGATTTACTGTTGAATTAATCTTGGGTAATTAATTCAAGGTAAATCGGGAGTCGTTTTTCGAAACCGAGGGTTTTCCCGCGCTCGTGATTTTCCCGTGAATTTTTCGGAACTAAGTTGGTATTTTCGGGTTTCGAAATTT
>JAKUCV010005430.1:0-21538 GCA_028386065.3 Turnera subulata
GTTTAAAGTCTTCCGCTGTGCATACTTTTGTTATTATTGGGCCATTGGGCCGGATTTATTATTGTTGATGTTTATCCTTTTGGGCCGTTGGGCCCGAGTTATTGTTTTATGCACTGTATGCTTGGGTTTGTCTAGTCGGGTTGTCACAGTTCCGGCTCGTGTTTACTGTGTACGGTAAATTCGGGTCGGGGCGTTTCAAAATATAAGTAATGTTAATTAGTAAGAGTATTTCTATGTATTCACTTGATTATAATAAGAACCAAAAAAGTCATTCACTGGTATATGATAGTTCATCTAAATAAAATGAAAGTAAAATATTAATTTATATTATTATTTGTATTAAGTAGATTTTTATTTTCATCTATTGTTTGAGTTAGTTCTTACTATGTATGATTATTTCTATATTTTTGGTTGTTACGCTGCGTTTGTTCTTTTATATATAGTAAAATAAATAGTAAAATTACATGTCGATCATTATTATTTGGCGGTTTGTCTTAATAAAATAAGAGTAATGTTAATTAGTAAGAGTATTTCTACATATTCGTTTGATTATAATAACAACTAAAAATATCATTGGATTTGCGAAATCCCACATAGATTTTAACCTGAATCACATCGATTTCTTTTTTAATCTCTATATGTGAAATCCATCCACCAAAACGAGAAGATTTAGAAAAAAGAATTCCTGGTTGTTTTGCACATAATTTTGGATAAAGTTTCATTGTTATACGATAGTTCATTTTAATAAAATTAAAAGTAAAATATTAATTTATTATTATTATTAATATTACGTATAGTCATTTTTATTTTCATCTATTATTTGAGTTAATTCTTTTATACATAGTACATAGAAACTAAATGTCATTCATTATTGTATGACATATCGTTTTCATTAAATAAGAGTAAAATATTATTTTTTTTATATTATTACTAAGTAGGGTTATTTCTATATTTTTTGTTGTTTCGCTGCATTCGTACTTTTATATATAGTAAATAAATAGTAAAATTACCTATCAATCATTATTATTTGGCAGTTCGTCTTAATAAAATAAGATTAATTTTAATTAGTAATATTGAAATGCCCCGACCCGTATTTACCGTACACAGTAAACACGTGCCGGAACTGTGACGACCCAATCAAACCAAGCCCAGCATACAGTGTATACAACAGAAACTCGGGCTCAACAGCCCAAAATAAAAACAATGATAATATCATAACCGGCCCAATGGCCCAACAATAGTAAAACAATGCACAGCGGAAGACTTAATAACTCACAAAGACACTGTATGCGACACACGATGCAAACTATGGATCCGAGCCCTGTCCAAGGGATAACGCTGCAGCCTGTCTGGAATGCACCAAACCTGTACCACAAATAACTCATCCTACGGGATGAAAACCCGCAGGTGAGGGGTGAGTCCGAAGTGCTCACAACCATGGATAGACGATCAATATGCAACACTAAAATTACTCAAGGCGAAAACACAGGCATAGCCGCCAAAATGAAACAATCCGAAAGACTCGACCCAAAACTGGTCCAAGACCAAAAAGACTCAAATAAAATCCAATTTCCAATTTTATCTTTCCGGGCCCCGTCACGGATAAGCTAGGGGTCAGACCTGGTTATCAACATATTCCGGGTGCCAGACCAAATCCAAGAGAACCCAGGGATCAACATCCCAAAAATACGAACCCAGGGATAGACATCCCAAAAATAATCATGGGATAAACATCCCATGTATAGACATGCTTATCATAAGTAACCCAAGTCAATGCCACTACAAAATAGTCTTAAACCATCGAGTCGTACCACTACTTACCACGTGACAATTATATTATCATCATCAAAATCAAATCACAGGGATCAACATCCCCTAACCAAAATACCGGGATAGACATCCCATCCAAAATCAAGGATCGACATCCTTATCACAATTTATTATTTATTCCATTATTCTTAATACCCAAAAGACACGGTGATAAATATCCAAAAACTCAATCAAGATACTGGGATAAGCATCCCGACAATAATCAAGACAATGGGATAAACATCCCGAAACAAACCACAACAACGCAATACTCAACAGTGCAATAACCATCAAACACAACAACCGAGTAATATAGGCACATAATGAAGGAATTCCATCCTCACCTTGGCCGATTACTCAACTCCGGAGACAATGACCGGTACCAAGGCCGGCTCCTCGAGAAACTGCCCGATATCCGAACATATACAACGAAACAATATATACACATAAATGCACATAATCGGTATGCTATGATGCCAAAACTACGAAATAACCCATCCCGGTTACATATTTTTTTATTATCATCTTTTACCATAATTATCCATTTTTTCAAAAATATATCGTATGCATATAAGGTTACAAAAAATATATTTCCAAAACTATTAAATCAAAACATTTTCATAAAATAATATAATTTTTCCAAAATAATAATTACCCTAATTTTTTTCTGGAAATTATAACATATGTATATATATTTTCCATAATATTTCCATAAAAATTATTATACTTTCCAAAACATAATTTCTAAGTATTATTATCTTTAGAAAACTCCATTTCCAGAAAGAATATTCACGTAAACTTATTTTCTGAAAATAAATACAAATTTATAAATACACATATATATTTCCAACATAAAATACTTTTCCAAACAATTACATTATCAAAATAATTATATATTTTAAAAATATAAATCATGTATACCATAAATACATATTTTCCCAAAAGGTACCAGTTACCATAATTTTTCAGGAAAAATAACATTTTTATAAATTTTCCAGAAAATATTTCCATGATATATATATTTTTCCCAAATAATAATAGTTTTTCCAAACATAACTTAATTATTTATCAAAGTATATTTATTTATATTATTCTAAAAATACCAGAATTTAATTGATCATAATTTTCTCAAAGTAAATATATTTTTTCCAAAATTAAATACCAGGAAATAAATATATATATATATATATATTGTTTTTTTAAAAAAAAAACAAAACCGGACTGGGCTGAACAGTGCTAGCCCAACCTACTCCACAGGCAGCCCAAGGACAGGCCCGCGAAGCAGGCCCAGCGCACAGCCCAAAACCCAGCCCAGGTTGGCGCGACCCGGATACGCACGCGGGTCAAACACCCGGATCTGCTCACCTCGCGGGTTGCAGCGGCGCGACGGCGACGACCGGCTCGAGGAAGGAAGGCGAGGCGAGGCAAGGCAATCGCGGACGAAGAGCGACGCGAGGGTGGCGGCAAACTGGGCACGGCGGTGCTGCAGGAGGCATGAGGCGCTGGGGAGGAAGACCCGTCGGGTCTAGGCTCCCTGGCGGCGTGTCGGTGGACGGAAGAGGACAGCGGCGGTCGAAAGGCGACGGTGTGGCTAGCTCGTTGGCTACGGTGGTGTGGCGAGAAAACGGCCGGAGCTCCTCGACGTGCACAGTAACCGGAAGGGAACGGGTTGACGATGAACAGTGTCCCTCTATTTTTTTCCATTTTTCTTCTTTTTTTTTTTCATTTCTTTTTCCCAATTTTCGTTTCTTTTTTTTCTCTTATTTTATTTTTTTCCTTTTCTTTTTTTTCATTCTACTCTAATTCCTTTTTTTTTCTTTTTCTTTTTTACTTTTCTTTTTTTTCTCTTTTTTTTTCTCTTTTCCTCTCTTTTTTTTTTCCTCTCCTTTCTTTTTCTCTTTTTTTTTTCTCTTTTCCTCTCTTTTTTTTTTCCTCTCCTTTCTTTTTCTCTCTTTTTTTCTTCTCCTCTTCCTCTCTTCTCCTGGTTTCCTTTCTTCTCTTATAGATCGTAATAATACTGTTACACTTGTGGCAAACAATAATCCAAATTTTTACCCCGGGCTGTTACAAATATTATTTCTACATATTTGTTAAAAATATCTTTCATTGTTATAAGATAGTTCATCTCAATAAAATAAAAGTAAAATATTAATTTATAATTATTATTAGTACTAAGTAGAATTACTTTTATTTCATCTATTGTTTGAGTTAGTTTTTTTATATATAGTACATAGAAACTACCTGTCATTCATTATTGTATGACATGTCGTTTCAACTAAATAAGAGTAAGATATCAATTTATTATTACTATAGGTTTTTCTATCTTATGCCCTAAGGGCACATGATAAGTAACTAAATAAGGAAATGAATTCTCACAATTAATGAGTATCATTTTCTTTGTGACTAAAATAGCCCTTCCATAAATAATAATTGTGTTGTGTAATTAATTCAATACATAACAATGTAAGGCTATTTCAGTCACAAGGAGAATGATACTCATTAATTGTGCGAATTCATTCCCTTATTTGGTGACTTATCTTGTGCCCCTAGGGCTCAAGATAGAAAAACTCATTGTTATTACTAAGTAGGGTTATTACTATATTTTTGGCTGTTTCGCTGCACTCGTGCTTTTATATATGGTATAGTATAGTATAGATAGATATAGATAGTTAATATGATTGATTAGTTAAATTATTAATTTTAAAATATATTTTTTTCACGACCTTGACTTGTAATTATTGGCTCGTTTATAGCTCAACAAGGCTCACTAAACGAGCCAAGCTTGAGTCGAACCTGTGTTTATCAAAATCTTTTTTGAGCTTAATATCTAGGCTCGAGACTGACACGAGCTAAGCTTTAGCTTGGTTAGATTTTCATGAACCAAGCCTGAGCCATCAAAACATCGACTCAGCTTGGAGCAATTTGCAGCCCTATCGGTGGGAAATTGGCCCAAATCACAAATTAAAATGTACAATTGAGCCCAACCAGAACTTAGGGACCAAATAAAACAATTGGAGAAAACATGGGCTGGCATGGAGCTTTTGCCCAACAAAAAACAATTAAAATGGTTTAATATAAATAATTTTGACGATGACTGCATATGTTTTTTTTTTTTTATAGACTGCATATGTTTTAGAGAAGTGTAAATTAAATACACAAGAAATAGAGGGCAAGGCAGTCTATTGCCATCACACAGTAACCCACACGAGCACTTAGCGAAAGGCGTTAATTATGTCGACGTCGGGCGCAACAGACGGTGAAGAGAGTAGCGATGATCACGACAGGCTGCTCGCTAATGTGGAACAACTAGTGATCTCCGTGAATATGGCAGCACCAAATCGTAGTTATATGCCTCCAGATATTATTGAGGAGATTCTAGAATTGCCACCCTTCAAATCCATTGATCGATTCAGGTCAGTCTCCAAGTCGATGTTCACTTTGCTGGCGACAAGTTCAACGTAACAAAACTCCTATATTACCCCCAACATAACAAAATTCTTTCGATCAAATTGTGGTATAAACTCATCAGATGACCGAGGCCTTTTTACTGGTGTTGTAGTATCATATTAACGCGGCGATGTAAAAAATCCAATATCAGAGGCTTTATTATTCTTTTGTCGGATCATACAATGGATTAGTTTGTATGAATGTTAGAAACCGCTACGTTGCGGCTAGGTGGGAGAAAATTGTGTGGAATCCTTTCACCGGTTTCGGTAGAAAATTGTCACTTAGGAACTATTATACTTATGGTTTCTTTTACTGTTTCGGGTATGATTCGGCCTATGATGATCACAAGGTCTTTGTAGTTACAGATGTTGATCCCAGAACTGGAGATTGTGAGTTTGAGATTATCTCCTTGAGAACAGGTTCCTGGAAAAAAGTGAAAAATTCTGACAGAGAGTACTTTGAATATATTCTATGGTTAGAGGGTAGGGTCTTTTCATGAATGGAGCACTTCATTGGAAGTATCTCTGGGGAGAAAAATGTAAAATCATTGCTTTTGATTTGGAGAAGGAGAAGTTTTATTATGTCCCTAGCCAGAGGCGGATCCAGAAAATAAATTTAGGGGGGCCAAAATATAATACTATTAGGTTGATAGGGACTGAGATGTATTATTTCTGAAAAAAAGGAAAAATTCAAAGAAGAAGGTCCACGGCAAGACTCGAATTCCCAACCAATTCAGTCAACAATAAGAAGCCAACCACTGAATTACCTTGGAATTTTAAAAATATTGTTACCATAAATGTATAACTTTATCTTTTTGGGCGGGCTTGGCCCCCTTGCTCCCCCCTAAATCCGTCCCTGTCCCTAGCCCTCCAAATCAGATTACTCCTAGGTATGATGGAGACTATAGCCTGGGAGTTATTGGGGAATATCTATGTTCTTCATATAGGGATGGGTGTACAAATATTATTTGGATAATGAAGGAATACTGCAACCAGGCTTCCTGGGTTCCCTTTATTTCATATACTGACCCTGTTGAATATGGCAAGGTCGACGGTCGCCTAACATATGTGTGCGAGTTCATACCATGGTCTTTCAGGAATGGTAGATACATGATGCTCCAAATTGTCCATGGAAGAACTCATGTGCTAAAATGGAATAATAGTCTCGACGAAAGTGATGAAGCTGAAAGAAGATCGAATTCCATAGAGTCCTCAAGAAGGAGGCCATACCCTAGGCAGAAACTCTAACCTCTCCCTATGCTTCTTAAGGCTGCATTTAAGTTTTGGTTCAAATTTGCTTATCGTTTTTTTTTTTTCTTTCTGATGAGTGACCATAAACTTTGGTTATCTGAGATTATCTGTCTTGTTTTATCTTCGTCTAATAAATCTATGGTTTATTATGTTTGGCTAGCAAGAAAATTATGTGGCAATCAAACTCTCAACTTGCGAGTTTCTCAACTTCTTGCAGAGATACATCTCAAGCACTGGATTATTTGGAAGTTGATCTTTTTCTCCATACGGCTTTCTATGTCTTACACACTGGGAAAAGTTTTGTTTTATTTTTAAAAAGAAGTGTATGAAACCACGCACATTAATACTTGGCCAGATTTGGCTCATTCCAAATTGAAGAGTGAATGGGTTCGCTTTGACCATTAGGAACAACTTGTGGAGTTACATTAGCAATTAATTGAGTCCAATCTTTATTCTCTTTTTTCCTGACGAAATAAACTTAATTTTTAGTCTCTTCATGTGGGCCTTTCGACCATTAAGAGGAACAACGTGTGGGATTCATCACATATATGGAAACTCTGCAATTCCAAAAGAGAATTCGCTCACTGATAAACAAAACTCAAAATTATCTGTAGATGTCACATGAATTGGTCGTCTAAAACTTTCCAATTGAAAAGAAATTGTCTTGTGGAAAAATTGCCATGCTTCTTTATTCGGCTGAGGCCTATATCAATAATGGGCCCTGGTTGAGTGAAGGGCTAGGATTAATTATTAAAACCGTTAATTAAGGCCGGTCATTTGTTATTGTCAGATAAAACCCTTTTTTTTTTTATAAACGAGAAGATTTTATTAAAACAAATAGTTACAGAAGTTATACCGTCATCCAATAGATGACAGGATTCAGTACAACACAACCACTAACAGACCACCATACTAAAAACTCTATACAAGAAAAGATTTGCACTTAGGACCATGCCAGGCAAGAATACTATCCGCATTAATAAGTATAGCCGTCAGATCATATGGGAAGTTAAATTGGGTAGCCTTGAACCACAGAAGAGTCCGAAACAAAACCAATTCCAACATAGAATCCCACACAACAGCCTTTGCTTCAAAAATTAGCCTGTTCCTAGCCAACCATATATTCCACACCACAACATAGAAAATTACCATCCATGGAGCACGGGCACGCGATGAACTCACAAGCCCCATCCACTGCATAAAAAACTCATCCATTGTCCTGGGCATACACCAACACACACCCCACCATGCACATACCTTGTTCCAAAGCATCCAAACAAAACTACAGTGCCCAAATAGATGATCCCTGTCTTCCAAGTCCTCTCCACAAAACTGACACATCGCATCCTCTAGAGATAAGATGTTATTCCGAAGTAAAAGGGATTTAACCCCAATCCCATTATTTAGGGCCATCCACAAAAAAACACTCAACCTTGGCCGGTGCACACCCCAACCACACCCAAGGAAAGTTGCAGTTTCCAGCCAAACTATTAGAAACATATTCATACCCTGATTTCACACTATAGACTCCTTTCTCATCCCCCTCCCAACGCCATCCATCAACCTCATCCCTTTGCAAAACCACATTCTCTAATAGCCTAATCAGCTCTTCCGCCTCCTCCAGTTCCCACGCATACAAAATTCTTCTCCAATTAAGATCCCATTCATTACAACCATTATTAATTCTCAATAAATCAGCAACAGAAGCAAATTTACTATTTGATATTGAGAAAAGTCGGGGAAATATCTCCATAAGCACCCCATCCGAAAGCCACCTATCAGTCCAAAATTTACAGGATACCCCATCTTTTATATCCACAACCAATCTATCACATAAACTCACACCACTACCAAGAGAAATCTCCCCTGATCTATCAATATTTCTCCACACAGGGGAAAGAGAGGCTTCCAAGAAAATAGGTCTTGAATTAGCGGAAACCCCTCTGTAGCCATTAGTATGATGCGTGACCAAATAGGGGCTTCATCAGAAAAAGCATCCAACGTGATATACCTCCATAGCCACTTGAACAAAAGAGACTGATTTTTTATAAGCAAATCTAAAATACCCAGACCCCCACACATCTTTGGTCTATCTATTTTACTCCAAGCCACCATACACTTTTTTTCTCTTATCCTCACAACCACCCATAAGAAATTCCTTTGTAGCCTTACGATCTTCATAACCACCCCACAAGGCACCTTATATAACGACATAATACAGGGGTAAATTACATAGCACAGCTCTGATCAAAGTAACTCTCCTTCCTAAGGACAAAAATTTACCTTTCCAACTGGCAAGCCTATTTATCGATTACTATAAAAAAAACTGGCAAGCCTATTTTTGATCATTGAAATCACAGGCTCCCAAGCCTTCACCCTATGCATGTTCATACCGATTTTGCAGACCCAAATAAGAAAAAGGCAAAGATTCGAACTTACTCATTAAAAACGCAGCGACATCACTCGTTCTCTGACTTGGAATGTTGATCCCAATCTTCAAATAGACTAAAGAGTCCAAATCATCCTGGCAGAAAAATAATATATCATCAGCAAACTGTAAAAGAAGCACCGGCACATTATTAACCTTAAACTCCTGAATGATCCCTTTCCTTATGGCCTGTGACACTAGACAACTCAGTCCTTCAGCAACAATATCAAACAAAAAGGGAGACAATGGATCCCCTTGCTTCAGCCCTCTAAATGCCACAAATTCATCAGAAGGACTACCATTAACAATCACAGACATTTTTGGATGCTTAATACACCCCCACATCCATCTCCTCCAATTCTCCCCAAAACCCATGGCAGTCAGCAAATCCATAAGGAAGTCCCATGACACAGTATCATAAGCTTTCCTAAAATCAATTTTCCATATAAAAACTTTCCTCTTATTTTTCCTAATCTGATGCACCATCTCCGAAGCCGACAAGACACAATCAAGGATTTGTCTACCCTCAATAAAAGCGAACTGTTTAGGACTAATCACCCCTTTCATAACCGACTTTAATCTATTAGCAAGATCCTTGGCAATTATCTTGTATACACCATGAATAAGACAAATTGGCCTAAAATCCTCAAAACCCAATGCCTCTGCTTTCTTGGAAATAAGACATAGATAGCCACAATTAACTCCCTGGGGCATTCTTCCTGACTTTAAGAATTCATTAATAAGGTCCAGCAAGTCCTCACTAATAAAATCCAAGGCCCGTTTATAAAAGTTCATATTGAAACCATCTGGGCCCGGAGATTTATTACCATCACACTCCCACACAATCTTCTTAACTTCCTCCATACTTATAGGCCTCTCCAACACGTTTGCTTGCTCCGTCGAAATTCTTTTAATAGGGATGTCACCCCAATTTAAACAAGCCTGGAGAATTAAAAACATTAGCAAAATACTCACACGCTGCCTTCTTCAACTCGCATGGCTCTTCCAGCAAATTCTGCCCCACCCTGATTTGCCTAATTGAATTTCTTCTCCCTCTATTGCAAGCATTCACATGAAAGAACTTTGTGTTTCTATCCCCAAGCTGAACCCACCGTACTCTTGATTTTTGTTTCCAGAGACACTCCTTTTGTCTTTCTCTACTGGCGAGATCAGTTTTCCAACAAGCCATCTGCTCTCTTTCTTCAACATTCAAACAACGGCTATCAGTGATTCTGTTAAGATCATCAATCTTTCGCGTCAGACCCTTGATTTCCTCCTCAATTTCACCAAACACAAGCTTATTCCATGACTTCAATTCTCGCTTAATCACACTTAATTTTTTTAACAATTTGAACTTCCCAGGACAATTCTCACACGCTTTAACCCACATATTTTTTAACGTCTCATCAAAGTCAGCATGTTGAAGCCAGCAGTTAAGGAATTTAAAAGGCCTTCTTCCCCAGTTCAAGCATTCTTGTGCAAGGATGATTGGACAGTGATCCGAGTCTCCCTTAGGTTCAGTCCATAGTCTAATTAAAGGGAAAAGCAAAAACCAGGTAAGGTCAAAGAATGCCCTATCAATTCTACTAGCAGCCAAGCTATTCCTCCACGTAAAAGCTCTACCCTGTAGTTCAACCTCACAGAGATCCGCGGCCGAAATAAAATTCGACAAAGCCCGAGCTCCTCTAGCATTGACATTACCACTCAATCTCTCCGTAGCATCCAACACTTCATTAAAATCCCCAATGATCAACCAAGGAACATTAGAACCTCTCATCTGGCTCAGCATTTCCTCCCAAAGGACGATCTTGTCTTCCACAGCACTAGGGCCATACACACAACAAATTCCAATGTGCGTATTACCCTTAATCACCCCTTCCACAAGAATCCAATTTCTACCACTTAATCTCCCAGTTGCCACCATGAAATCCATTTCCCACATTAAAATGAGACCACCCGAAGCCCCCACCGCATCCATGATAACATAATCAAACTAACCACCCTCCCAAGCCCTCGCACAATCCCCCTGCTTCCAACCACAACACTTAGTCTCACAAATGAAAACAACCTTCGTATGTACCTTCTGGATTAACTTTCTCACCCTTCTTTGCTTAGCGCCCGAACCAAAACCCCTACTGTTCCAAGATACCATACTAAACATAATATAGATAAAGGACACAAAACCACTGACCTGTACAACATAGAATTTCTAAGGAGCCGCCCTCAACTCAACCCAGTCGACCCCTTCCTTCTGAACTAAGTTCTCCAGTTCTTTGACTACCTCACACCACTTGCCAGAAACAGTCAGTCCCAACTTTTCTGCTACCGCCAACGTTTCCTCCCCTTCCAAGAGCTTCTGGGAAGCAAGCCTCTGCTTCGACTCTCGCCAACACACGAGCATTTCCTGCATGAAACTCTCCATCCTGAGTAGAACTGTCCCCAGTCTCCAATGATCTTAATCCCACAACAGGGATGATTTTCTTAAGCTTTTTATTCTTTCTGTGACGATAACGTTTCCTCTCACCTGCTTTATCCACCAAAATTTGGAATTGCCTTTTTAGTGCACTAAGAGACACTTCAAAACTTCCCTCCACATCCGACGCCGTATCATAATGCTCAAAACTTGACTCCTCCACCGAAGCATCATCAATGGGCCTATTACTAACACCGTTAATCCCACCCACTAGTGAATATAAACATGGTGGGCAGTCCACTCTAGCCTTATTACCCACTACCTTCTCCTGCCTAACTACACTAGCATTAGGCCCATCCGACCCATTACCCATCATACTAACTTTAGGCCCATCCAACTCATCACCTATCACATTGGTATTAGGGGAATAAAAGTTGTTACTCTTATCAACACACTCCCCTGTACCAGCAGCCATTAACCTAGGGTTACGCACCTGACAGCTATCCTCACCCCCTTGAGACCCCCACCTGTGGGCCCTGCAGATCTCGCAGTCCCCCCAGACGGCTGGCCATGCGTGATAGTCTTTTTAGGCGCTTCGATATCCATCACCCCTTTCCCTTTCTCAAGATACCTAATGGTATCAGCAATACCAAAGGGATCAGACGACTCGTGGGATCCCTCCCCTGACCCCTCCCCTCCACGCTTCTTCTGGGATGATGCTGATCCTCGCCGGTCAGATAAAAACATGCTACCACCACACTTTTCCAGCACCCATGGTTGAGTTTCCATAATAGAAATAACAAACTCCTTCAATCCAATCTTCAACGTTAAAAGAACATTCGATGGGTTTCTTATACGTAGTCAGAACTAAGACTTGAGCAACAACAAGGTTACTACAAGAGTCAAAAGAGTTTTGCAGTTTAACGAAGGACCCAACACGAATAGCAATTTGCTTAAAAAATTCATCACACCATGCTTCAGGCGGAACGCCATGGACATTCAACCAACACTGACGATGTGAAGCATTATCACCCTCTCTCCATTCCCTTAACAACTCAAACATGTCATTACACCATGCATTCTTGAATTTCAAACACGAGGCCAAAGCTTCCCTGGAAGAGAAAACCACCAAAATATACTGTACGTCCACCAAGATTCTTCACCTGAGAAGGCTTATTGAAGATGAGACCAAGATCTTTGTGCACCTCTGCAGCCGAAACTCCCTCCTTTTAAATCCCAAAGGCACAATTTTTAAGCCTCTCTACACATTCCACCGGTGGAAAGAACTCAAACGCAACACCCCTATTCCCGTCCTCTTTAAAGGAAGGCTCTTCACCCTGCTTTTGAACCGCCGCCATCTGAGCATAAGTATGACCCTCCCTAACTCTCTCCTCCACCAAGCGCCTATGTTCCTTGGAAACCACCTTTGCTGACCTCTGCTCCTTCATCGTACCCCCTCTACTCCTTGCCACATTTGCAACCAACAAACCATTAATATGTCGCGACTTGTTTATTTTATCCACCATTAGCTCCACATCCCCATCAAATTCATACTTAACGAAACCAAATCGATTCCCTGCCAAACTTAATCTTCCTGGAATAAAAACATCTCCTTGAACACCTCCCACGCCGGCCACCCCATTGGAATATTATCCCGAACACACTAACAGCCTTCTTATTATCAAGAGCCCTCTACACGACCTCTCTGGACCATCTGGAAAAGAAGGATGGCATACTTTTCCGGCCACCCAGCAATCCCCGCCCCGCCCCCCGCACCTAAGTATTCTCCCCGCCCCGCCCCGCTCCCCGCACGCGGGGGAAAATTTATCCCCGTCCCCGCTCCCCGCGGATCCCCATTCCCCGCACCTCACTATTTACTATTTTAATTTTTTGGACAAAAAATACAGATTTAAACCGTAACGTACAATAAAAATAATACCCAATACAAAACACAATAATCCAATCTAATTCATGTCCAAAGTTTGAAATTTAACAACACATGGAATAAAATAACAACACAAATCATGTCCAAAGTTTGACATTAACAACACATGGAATTAAATAAAAACACATGGAATTCAAATAAGATGATCTTCACGCCTATTCCATGTCTTCTCTAGTCCATCTTTGATCTTACTATATGGGCTATGCCATAGACAATTCCATATAAACATATAGAATATTCTAGCTAAAATGAAAAGCTCCCTCTGTCCCAGTTGACAATTCTGAATCTTTGGTTGAATGTGTAGTTCCCAACCACAACCGAATCTCCCTCTGTCCCAGTTGAAGAGCTACCCACTGGCATAGTGCTAAGCAACATTTGCCTTGGTCCTCTCACAGTGCGAAGCTTGCATATAGATATATGGTCATGTAAGTGTTTTGTGCCCATTCTTGTTTCACCAACAAGCTTCCTGCTGCAATATTTACATATTGCCTTCCATTTATCATCTATCTTCTGCCTCTTATAGTGATCCCAGATTGATGATTTCAATCCCTTTTTGTTGGGACTGATTTGATTATCATTGGTCCTTTCATCTTCTATCTCTACAGTATTTGATGCTACTGTTTGAGATGTAGCATCATTGATTCCTGTGGTGGTAGACATATCCTAACAAAACAAAAATAAAAATATTTAAGCAAATCATAATAAATCACAGAAATATTATATGCGGAATAGCATTAATGGGCAGAATAGATGAAGACAAGCTCCTCTAATCTTCCTTCATCATCCCACATTTCATCGTAACTCTCATCATCATCATGAAGACAAACATAGGATAGATAGCTAGAATAGAAGAAGAAGGAGAAGGGGAAGAGGTAGTAACCACTAAAACAATAGGAAACAAAATCAAACTCACCGGCTGTAGTTCCCAACCACAACCGAAGCTCCCTAAGTCCTAACAAAAGAAAAATAAAAAAATTTAAGCGAAGAAGAAAAATTCACAGAAATATTATATGCACAAGGAAGAAACATTATAAGTATATATGCCCTCCATCAAGCTTCACAAAAAATTCTTTCAAAAAAAGAACTGTAAATTGTGATTGCAAAACAACAAAGCTTCCACATAAAGACAAAATCAAACAACTCAGAACAGAATTACCAGGCACAATCCTCCATCCACTAGAGAAACATATAACCTAATTCGATCACACAATCACAGAGAGCACCCAAGCGAAAGCAAATTCAACTGCATGGTTTTGTACAAACCTGATGATGCAGAGGGACCGGAAGGGAAGGAGAGTTGGCCTGCAGGGGAGACTATATACGGAGGTCGGGGAGGAACGACTGAGAGAAGAAGGAGACTAGGGGTTATCATCTAAAACACAGAAAGGGGTTTATCCTTCACTGAAGCGTAGAAAAATTAAACTAGGAAACGAAATTAAACTCACCTGTTGAGATGTCGCGAAAGGCGTCTAATCTTGAAGAGGACGGTAGCGAGGGGAGGAGGAAGAGGGGACGGTGGCGAGGGGAGGAGGAAGAGGACGGTGGCGAGGAGAGGAGGAAGAGGACAGTGGCGAAGGGAGGATGAAGAGGGGACGGTGGCGAGGGGAGGAGGAAGAGGACGGTGGCGAGGGGAGGAGGAAGAGGAGTAGAGGACGGTGGCGATGGAAACAGGGAAGAGAGAGTAAGGAAGACTGGAAGAGGATAGTATCGGAGGAGGGTGCGGGAGGTGGCTGTGTACTGTGCGATTTAGGGTTTTTTTTTTGGAAGAGGAAATGAAGGAATGCGATTTAGGCCTTAAGGTAATGGACAGTAATGGAATGGTCGTCTAATACCAAGAAGCGGCTGACCACAAAAAAAAAAGTCAATACATTTACGAAATGACCAAATTGTCCACAATTATCAGGGTATAAAAATCAACACTACAGGGGTATAATTGTCTTTTCATATTTTGCGGGGCCCTGCGGGGCGGGTGGTGTGATCCCCGCCCCGCCCCGCAAATTGTCTTCGGGTACAAAACTCTCCCCATCCCTGCCCCGCCCCGTTCGCGGGGAATCCCCGCGGGGATCCGCAGAGATGGGGAATTTTGCCATCCCTAACTGGGACTTTGAATAAGGACATGAAACTGATGACTGACTTGATATTTTTTTTTGATCATCAATGACTGACTTGGTAAGGGTCACTTGTTTAGGCAAGTGTTCACCTTTCAAGGCCAGCCTTTAGTTTGGTGCTGCCTTTGGGAAACGAGTGTCCGGCGCATATCTTTTTCAATTAAAGTAGACATTAAAATATGGCTAAAGAGTATGGATGTCTAATATACTAGTGTAAAAATCTACACAATATACAAGTCCAATACAGTGTCAATAAGAAAGACCAAAAGAAACAGGATTTATTACATTTTACGGGCTTATAAAACTAACAAAAAAAATTAAAAGTTAAATGAATCCAAAAGAAACAAAATGAAGGCACTGTATTATCACTGTAACCCTATAAAAGGAGAGGACTTGGGGGAAAACTAGCTTACTAGTATATATATGAAGGCAACGCACTCTGTTGTCACGGTAACCCTAAAACATATTAGCTAAAGGTGTTACTATGGCTGCAGATATTAGATTACCATCAGAAATTATGGAGGAGATACTAGCGTTGTTACCCGACAAAACCATTCACCGATTCAGGTCAGTTTCCAAGTCATGGTCTTCTTTGCTGGTCAGTGTAAATTTCCACAAGTTTAGATTAAAAGCCACACCGCCGGAGATCATCATACCAAAACCCCTGTATCCTCCAGATGTTAAGAACGATGTTTTTGTAATATTAGATTACCGTGACGGTGTAAAAACACCTACCAAGGTAAGTTATCCGGCACTACCTCGTGAGTTATTTCCTGCGAGGAATTATCCTGGGAGGAATTTCCTGATCGGATCGTGCAATGGATTAGTTTGTTTGGCATTAAGGTGGGATTGGATCAGATAGTTGTCTGGAATCCTTTCACCGGTATCTATAGAAAATTGCCAGATATCTCTCGGGATAAATGGACCTATACTTATGGTTTCGGGTATGATTCGGCTTCTGATGATTACAAGGTCTTCATAGCTACAGGTCCTAATTGTGACCGCAAACGTGGGGATGGAGCTAGGGTTGTTATTTTTTCGCTGAATACAGGTTCCTGGAAAAAGGTTGAAAATCCTGATGAAACATACCTAACATAGTTTCAACTAGGGTGCGATGGTTTGTTCTTGAATGGAGCACTTCATTGGGAATCCAGGGTTAGTAGGTCTTTCGTTGATAAAAAAAAAAAAATCGCTTTTGATTTGAGTAGCGAGAAGTTTTATGATGTCCCCAAGCTGACACCGGATTACGGTTCTGGATACCAAAAATTGGGAGTTGTTGGGGAATATCTCTGTATGCGTTTTCTTGCATCACTCAGTGAGGAGAGAACTATTGTTTGGGTGATGAAAGAATACCGCAACGAGGCATCATGGGTCCCGTTTATTTCATGCAGTTCTTTTCAGTATGATGATTTATTTATGACGATTTTGCATGCGACTTCGTGCAACCATCTGTTAAAGATGGTGGACACATGATCCTACAATATTCTGATGGATATGTGCATATACTAAAGTGGAATAACTAAAGAAAGTGATGGAAGTGATCAAGAATATTTCAAGAACATCAAATCCTACCGCACTACAGGGGTGCTTCGTACACAGAAGCTCTATTCTAGCTCTCCCTATGCTTCTACCGGGATCGATCAAGAATTTTGAACATCAATCGCAAGCATAGTCTGCTTAAGTAACTAGACATAGAGGTGGGATGTTCATGCTTTATTAGCTTGTGTGTTTTGTTTCACTGTCATTTATAAATTATCTGTTGTCTATTCCGCATTTATCTTTAGACGTATGATCACCAGAGACTTGTTTTAGATGTATCGTTTATGCTATTTGACGATTCAGTATTCCCCGTGATATATTTATGTACTAGAGTGGAAGATTAACAACAATCTTAAAGAAAGTGATGAAGCTAAATTAAGCATTTTCCAGGAAGCAATTGCTCAGGTATAAACAGAACCGGCAGCCTGGCATACCATCCATCAAGGATTTTGAACATCGATTGCTATCAGAGGCCTGTTTATGTAAGTAGACAAAGTGCATGTTGTCCATTGACAGATAATTATGTTTGTTTCTCCAAGATAATCTAATAATTGTCAGACTAGAATACAGCCATCGGGCATTTATATATGTGAATTGCAAGACAAGTAGTTTTATGTCTCTTGTTTTGTTTTCAGTTTATCAACCTATGGTCTATTCGGTATTGTGAACTTCTCAACTTTTTGCAGCAGACCTATGGTAACTTCATTTTGGTCATTATATGTATCTCAAGCACTAGATTTATTCCACTTTTTCTTTACTAATCCTTGGGACGGCAACCCACAGAAATTTTACATATCACGTGTGCTTTCCAATCCAACACAAATGGTCTTTCGGTTTGGTGAAATTGTCATCTTAATTTTGCTCGATCTATATCAAGGTTGCAAACCTGGCGCTGCTGTCGACCCGGTTTAGCTAACGTGTTGCGGGTTGTGTGGTTGGATCATGGTTCAACCGAGATTCTATATATTTTTAATTAAAATATCTTTATCAATATATTAGTTCATCCAATCAAACAGAACAGGCCATATTTGGTCCACAGCAAAAAAAATCTACACTATTGAAGCCCATCAAAATTAAAAATTCAAAGTTCAATTGTTTCAATAGATCAAAAATTAAAAAGGAAAAATATATAGCCACCATGACCCAGCCCAACCATCCAAATTCTTCGTTGATAGTTTACCCACCAAAACAATCGTACTAAACTTTTACATCAAAACCCTAAAAAATCATGCTACTTTGTCCCAATTAAATTGCGACAAGTATGCATACCCATTAAGGGGCAGCACAGAATCATTCACATATATATTACAAAAATTAAAAAAACAAAACAAAATCTACTAACATGTCTATGCGATACTAAGATAACATCAGTAGCATATTCAATTTTTTGTTTTCCTCCACAACTCCTATTTTTATTTCTACACGAAAACTAAATCTAAATAAAATATATTTATTTACAACCTATTTCTATTCGTTATAAAGTAGGGTAGCGAATAAAATATATTTGTCTCCATTATATGATGTGTCAAATCTATAAGTGCACAGATCGGTGTAGCACACAAGGTCGTATCCATAGGGACTAAGCAAAATAATCAATCAACAAACTCACTCCGTTAGGCTTAAAACAGTAAAAGAAATAATGATTGTGATTGTGATTTGAAATTGTGATAAACTATAAAGTAAACGTAAATAAAATGTAAATTATATGAAAATTTCAGATTATAGAAGGTCTAGATCAATCCGGGTTCACTACTCTATCCTTTTATGCCTTAATTATCCTCCAGATTCTGCTAATCGGGTGACTCTGTTCCATCTCTGCGAATGGGGCGACACTGTTCACTAAAAATCTACAATTTTTTATTCATTTTCTACGTGGGTAACAACTTAGGGTGAAATTATCGACTTTTTGAGGTATAATTTCGTCTCAAAAGGTCAATTCTACCACTATCGTGGATCAAACCTATTCCTAAAAGCAATGATGTTTTGCGTTGTTACTAATTCTGCAATAATTTGATACCTTTCAGTCTCAAGATCACGGTTGATTTGTGTTTTTCTAGAATTGAACTTCTCTTGTCGGTACTTGGTTTAAATGCTAAAACAAGAACTAAAGATGACCAGTCTCTAACCTTGAATAAAGCACACACAAATCAATCAAGAACATGAATAAGAAAAGTTGTTCGAGGAGTAATTAAACCATAAAAGAAATCAAGTAGCTACATCCCTTAAGATATAGAAAGAAGGGTTTAGTTCAAATGGAGAATTTGTTCATGGAAAACTGTAAAATAAAACTAGCAAAAGTTCCACAAAAAGTCTTCTGCCTTCCAACTGTTGTCCGCAAGTCTCTAAATAATTCTTTCTGCTGTAGCCGACCTCTCTTTAATTCCCTAGAAGCCCTAGCATTAATTCCTAGATGTTAGCTTAGGTAGCTAAAATATAGGATTTAATCTTTCTAGGATTCTTTTCTTCTTTAGTTGCAGGAGGTTTATTTCTATTCTTAATAGGAGTTCCCAACAAGTCAATGACCTAATATAACTCTAATTAAAGAGCCAAAAATTTCCTTTGACGCACTTTAATAAAGCTGCAGATTTTTGGTCTACGGGATTCAACAGTGTGACTCCGTTGAAAACTCATCGCCAAGAAATCTTCACGAATTGGCTCCAAAATTTCTAGAATTCCATAAAGGGCTTCAATTCTTTCGAAAATCAGGTCATTTTGCAACAAAAGATACCTGAAAGCAGAAACTAACAAGTGAAAGCAATACTAGTGGAAAATAAGCTAAAACTATAATAACATGCATGATCTTTAACTAAATGCTTGGCCAAAAGGACATTTTACGCTCCAAATTAGTATATGATATGCACACATATCATTATACAAAAGAACCTATTTCTATTGGTTGTAAAGCGGGGCGACGACAATCTACAATCACACTGATTGGATTCGATCTAAAGTCGTAGATAACGATTTAACCCATAACCTCTTGATTTTGGTGCTTGAACAACGCCATAACATATTGAATGGTTTTTTAGTCAAACCGAGCCTCTTGATTTAAGTAATACATTGAATTCTACGTTTATTGATTTTATTTTTTTTCACAATTAATAAAATCAACCGCATAATCCATTGATTTCTTCCTTAGTACTTCAATTGGATTCGATCTAAGGTTGCAGATAACGATTTAACCCATAACTCCTTGATTTTGGTGCATGAACAACGCCATAACCTATTGATTAGTTTTTTAGCAAGACTGAGTCTCTTGATTTGAGTAACAAATTGAACACTAAATTCATTGATTTTATTTTTTTTTACAATTGATAAACTAAACCTCATAAGCCATTTATTTTTTTTCCCTTAGTGCTTAAATTGGATTCGATCTAATGTTACAAATAACGATTTAACCCATGACTACTCGATTTTGTTTTTTTTTTCTTGGTAACAAGTAACAACAAAGCGAACATCTTGATTTGAATAAAAAGTTGAACTTTAAACCCATTAACTGAACGTAACCTATTAATTTTTTTCCTTTTATTTTTTCTAATTCTATAACCTTATAATTCCTATCCTCAATAATTTCTAAAGTTTCTTTATATTCCATTTTTATTCTCACCCACATCTCTAAAAGTAAATTCAGTCCTTAATATAATTATTTTCATTCAAAATTTCATATTCATAAATGTTAGAAGAAAGAGAATAAATATAAAATTAATATTATTGTTATAAAAAGATCTTGTTCATACATAATAAAGAAAATCTTTACTATATATAAAAGCACGAAGTCAACGAAATAGCCGAAAGCATAAAAATAACTGTCACGCCAAAAGTAATCGACTGGCCTAGAATAACTTCCGATAATGGTAGCGGAGCCGATCTCACTCCATTTTCAGTTGGTCTTGGGCCCTATGACCCGTGTCTCAGGGGTTTATTATGAGATTACGATCGGTACGGGCCGGTGATTGATGAGTGCGCATTTTGCACTCATTTCACGGGTTCTTTCAACGGTTTCTAGCTTGCAAAACGATATTTATCTTATTTATTCCTCTCTTTTGTAGCATTTTCTCCCTTTTATCCTTTTATTTCCTTTCTCTAAGGTTTTTAATAATTTTTATATATTTTAGAAATAAAAGTTAGATTTTTCAAACAAGAGGTACAGACCCAGCATAGGCTGCCCATGTGAATCGTTTCAGCAGCAGTCCATGGACACTTGGCAGTCCATGACGAAGCCCTTCAGATTAGGCCCAAGACACCTGACAAAAGCATGCCCAGAACCGTATTGAACCTGCTTTTGAAGACCAAAGCCCATGAGAAAATGGACTTGAAGGAAGGAGCAGCCCACTTGGAGTTGGCCAAACCTTCACGTGAAAATACATGAGAATGCATGGCATTTGGTCTTTGATCTTTGCCTTCAGCAGCTGATATCATCCAAGGACTTGGTCTTGGTTGATGTGGCGCCTTATGCATGTAACAAGGACAGCCTTCACCTGCCAAAGAAAATGGAGAAAGTTGGTTACTTTGGAAGACTAAAAATAGAAGAAGGAGCAGTCCACTACACCAATTGTGAACCACATTCCATATGGTCCCCTCACTTCATCTTCACGTGGA
>JAKUCV010005431.1:0-44111 GCA_028386065.3 Turnera subulata
CATCTTGTTATGAATTTAACAACAATAAGGTTTGGTGTGGTCGCAGGATTTCTAACACAGACATAAAAAAGACATGTCAGAAGTAAAAGTGAAGCCAAAACTAGTTAAGGAGGTAAACAGTGTGACGCCAAAACTAGTTAAGGAGGTAAATGTTGGGCTTCCTTCAGTAATTGTGGAGGAAATACTTGCATTATTACCTATTGAGACAATCGTTCGCTTCAGGCAGGTTTCCAAGGAATGGTCCTGTTTCCTTGTTAGTGCTGAGTTCCAAAATTTGAGAGCCAAATTTGTATCTCCTGGTGACAAAACCCAAAAATTCCTCGTCTCAAGGCCTTGTGGTTTTTGGCTTCAAAACTTTGAGGATGCTCTTGAAGAGTCAATATATCGCTTAAAACACCGAAAAAATGATCTTTTTGTTAATCTTTCAACGCTTGGGGATCCTCTTGTAGGGTCAATACACAAAAAGGAGGGTGATCATGACGCCAAGGGTAGTTTTGAAGACAAGGGCGATCAAGAGTTTAAACGCGGGTTTAAGTTGTCTTTGCCATTAAAGAAAGGGAATGTTTTCTCTTTCGTAGGATCATGCAATGGATTGGTTCTTTTAGATCTTGAGGTGAGCCACGATCACTTTGTTTTGTGGAATCCATGTACTGGTATCTACAGAGAATTGCCAAGAATTGATTATTATACATCAAAACGTCCCAATCGGATAGCATATGGTTTTGGATATGATCCAGGCTCTCAAGATAACAAAATCTTCTTATCTTGGACTTGGATTGATGATTCTTCAGGAGTCAGGGAGCAAAAGACTCAGATCTTCCCATTAAAGCAAACTCTTGGAAGGAGATACCATCTTGCAATCATCAGAAGAATTTGAATTCTGCGGGAGTCTTCCTTCATCGAGCACTCCATTGGCTTGTTGGTGATCAAATCATTGCTTTTGATTTAGAGAAAGAAGTGTTTTATGATGTTCCGATACCACCTCCGGCAATAGGCTCCCTCTCTTGGCTAGGGTGTTGATTGTATGACCTGCTGGTGAAGTTAGTGGAGTGTGTCTTTTAGTTATCTATAATGTTATCTTGTTATCCTGATTGTAAGTGCGCTTTGTTGTAAATGGTGTGTTATTATGAGCATATTAGGTAAAGCAAACCCACTAATTAAAGTAGTAGGGTCAGCTGAGTAGGAATTGTTGGATTATAGGTTGATTTTCTACCTATATATTGAGTATTGTAATCTGAATTCTACAAGTGAAATAAAAGTACATTGAGTGTTTTTTTACGTCCTTGAGTGTTTTTTGACTTGTTCATTTAGTGTTCAAGTCAAAAGATTGAGTGAATTGAGAGAAAACTAATAGAACAGTAACCTAAAAAATCAACCCACGTTTCTGCAGAATTCTGGAAATTTTCCAGATTTGTTCATCACTACATCGATGTTCTTGATCACTACATCGATGTTTTAAACTTCTGTCAAAATTATTTGAAGCTGCTACATCGATGTTTTCTTCCAATACATCGATGTTTTAACCTTTTTTTCAAATTCCAGATTGCAGCAAACATCGATGTTTTAATCCAAACATCGATATTCTAAGAGCTCGGCCAAGAAGTTTGAAGTTCCAGATTCTCAAGACATCGATGTATAGATTGCAACATCGATGTTCAAGAGCTCTGTCAGAATTGTTTGAAGAATCAAAGCCAACAATTGGTAGCGGAGCAGGTTTCTTCTTTCAAGCCTGTCCCATTTTATTGAAACTACATCAAATTAGCCTAAACACCTACCCTCAAAATGAATACACAACCAGCAAATAAAACCACCTCATCCTTACCCCTACCACCTATTTTTAAAGGAGAAAATTATAACTATTGGGCTATAAGGATGAAGTTCTTCCTTGTAGCTAATGTTTTGTGGTTCTTGATTGAAGAAGGATTTACAAAAGAAGAGGATATTGAAGAAATGTCTGTAAATCAATTGAGAACATACAATGATCGATTGCAGAAACATAATACTGCAATGTCATTTATATTTTCTTTGGTTTCAGAGGACATTTTCCCTTTGATTGTAGGAGCTACAACAGTCAAATAAGCATGGGAGATCCTTGAGAAGCATTTCAGAGATTCTAAGGAAACAAGGCAAATAAGGGTGCAATCTTTGAGAAGAGAATTTGAAATATTGAAGATGTCAGAAGCAGAAATAATAAGGGAGTATGCTTCAAAAGCTCAAAGTATTGTCAATAAAATAAAGTTGTATGGAGAAGTGATTCCAGAGGTCAGAGTAGTTGAGAAAATTTTCAACACAGTTGTAGATAGATTTGAAGCAAAGGTAGCTGCAATTAAAGAATCAAAAGACATCACTCAGATGTCAGTTCCTGAACTAGTTGGCAAGTTAGAAGCTCATGAGCAAAGGCATGGGAGAAAAGTTGAAGCTGGGATTGAAAAGGCTTTCCAAGCCAAGCAGAAAGGTATCAATAACAAATTTCAAGCTAAGCAAAAATCAGCATCAAGCACAAACAAATACCAGAAGGAGGCCTCAAGTTCACAGGCCTCAAGTTCACAAACGGTTTTTTCACCTTGCAAATTCTGTGGAAAAACAAACCATTTGAAGCAGAGGTGCTGGAAATACAAGAAGTGCAACTTTTATCACAGAATAAGGCACATTGAACGTTTTTGCAGAGCAAAACAAAATGGAGAAAATCAAGTTCAACAATAAGTGCAAGAACAACCACAAACAAGGCAACAAGCTCAGCCCGTGGAAGGCAATCAACAAGAGTTCATGTTCATGGCAAGTGAGCGTTTAGAGAAGCAAGAAAATGGTGTGTGGTACATTGACAGTGGCTGTACTAGTCACATGATAGGAAATTCAAAATGGTTCTTGGACTTGGACAATACAATCTGTGTGGATGTCAAAACAGCAGATGGTGCCATTCTCAAATCCAAAGGAAGAGGTACTGTCTCTATGAACTATGATGGAGTTACTAAATACATTAAAGAAGTTTTGCCAGTTCCTGAATTGAAGCACAATCTTTTGAGTGTACCTCAAATGACTAAGAACGGATATAAGGTAAACTTTGAAGGTGATTGTTGTGTGATCTCTATGAATGGCAAACCTGTGTGCAAAACAAAAATGAAGAACAATGCATTTCCAATGAACTTGAGCATGCATGATGAGATAGTAAATGAATGTGAGGTAGATGAAAGTAGCTTGTGGCATAGAAGATGTGGTCATGCTAGCTTGCATTCCTTGAAACTTGATGCACAAAAGGAGTTTGTCAGAGATTTGCCACCAGTACAAATTCCTAGAGTGATTTGTGACCCATGCCAATTGGAAAAGATGCATAGAGAGTCATTTCCAGGTGTAGCTGAAGGAAGAGCCTTGGAGAAGTTGGAGCTGGTGCACACCGACCTTTGTGGTCCAATGCACACACCATCCTTGAGTGGTAATCTCTACTTCATGCTATTCATTGATGATCTAACTCGCATGACATGGATTTACTTCCTAAAGAATAAGTTGGCAACTCTGGAAATATTCAAGAAATTTAAAAGCATGGCAAAAACACAAAGAAATTGAAGTTTGAAGAAGCTGAGATCAGATAGAGGGGGAGAATTCATGTCAAATATGTTTGAAGAATTTTTTAATTCTAATGGAATTGTTCATCAATTGACTGTACCACACTCTCCTCAACAAAATGGAGTAGTAGAGAGAAAGAACAGGACTGTGATGGAGATGGCAAGGAGCATGCTTGGGGAGAAGAAGCTCCCTCAAAGTTTTTGGGCAAAAGCTACCTACACTGTTGTGTATCTCATCAATAGGCTACCCACAAAGTATGTTGATGGAAAGACTCCCATTGAAGCTTGGACTGATAAGAAACCAACTGTGAAGCATTTGAAAGTGTTTGGTTCTCTTTGCTATGTTCATGTTCCAGATGAAAAGAGAAGGAAGCTGGATTTCAAAGCTGAAAGAGGGATATTTCTGGGTTATAGTAGTCAATCCAAAGGCTACAGGGTATTCATGGTTGACAATGAGAAGGTGGTGACAATAAGAGATGTCGAAGTAGATGAAGAAGCTTATTGGGATTGGAAAGAGAAGAAAGCAATGAAGAATGGTTCCAACAACTCAGCTGAAATGCAAGAAGATGATGAGCAAGAAGATCATCCTCTAAATGAAGAGGATTATGATTCTGACACACCTCCATTAAAGGTTAGAACACTTGCTGATGTATATGATATGTGTAACTTTGTAGAAACAAAACCACACTGTTATGAGGAGGTAGCACATCAAGAGCATTGGAAAAGGGCCATGGAGGAAGAAATTGGCATGATTAAAAAAGAATAAGACTAGGGAATTGGTTGCTAGGCCTGGAAATCAGAAGATAATTGGAGTCAAATGGGTGTTTCGTACAAAGATGAATCCTGATGGCAACATTTAAAAATTTAAAGCCAGGATTGTGGTCAAGAACTATGCACAACAATATGGCCTAGACTACCTCGAAACTTTTGCACCTGTGGCTTGCCTTAACATAATCAGACTACTCTTGGCCATTTCAGCTTAAAACAAGTGAAAGGTATTCCATCTAGATGCGAAGTCTGCATTTCTAAATGGAATTCTTGTAGAAGAAGTCTACATTGAGTAGCCAAAAGGTTTCATTGTGAAAGGAAAGGAAGATCATGTTTACAGGTTGAAGAAAGCTCTCTATAGACTAAAACAGGCTCCAAGAGCTTGGTATAGTCGCATAGACAGTCACTTGGTTCAGTAAGGATTTAAAAGAAGTGAAAGTGAAGCAACTCTGTATGTGAAAGGCAGCTCAAGTGATGACTTGATCATTGTCTCCCTCTATGTTGATGACATGCTAATTACTGGAGCAGATCACAGCAAAATTTTAGTTTTCAAAGCTGAAATGATGAAAGAATTTGAAATGTCAGATTTGGGATTGATGCACTACTTCCTTGGCATGGAGGTGACTCAAAGTGATGAAGGAATTATGATCTCTCAAAGGAGGTATGTAGAAACTATCTTGAAAAAATTTAAAATGGACTCTTGCAATCCAGTGCCAACCCCATTGATTCAAAACACCAAGCTTACAAAGAATGTAGATGAAGAAGATGCTGAGATTGAGGTATACAGGAGCTGTGTAGGAAGTTTGTTGTACCTTACAGCAACTCGTCCTGATCTGCTATTTGCAACAAATTTGCTATCAAGGATCCTAAATGCTCCTAAGAAGAGTCATGCTGCTGTGATGAAGAGAGTGCTCAGGTATGTCAAAGGCACTACTGATCTTGGTCTTCATTACAGTTCAGTAGAAGATGCAAAATTGAAGGCTTATAGTGACAGTGATTGGGCTGGAAGTGTGGATGACATGAAAAACACAACAGGTTATGTTTTCTTGCTTGGTTCAAATGCATTTTCGTGGTGTTCCAAGAAACAAACTGTTGTTGCTCAATCCACAGCTGAAGCAGAGTATCTTGCTGCTGCTTCAACTATAAATCAAGTTGTTTGGTTCAGAAAGTTCATGTCAGATTTGAAGATGGAACAAGAAGAACCCATAGAGTTATTCTGTGACAATCAGTCCACTATTGCTATGATTAAGAATCCAATTGATCATGGAAGAACAAAGCATTTCAAGATAAGATTTCATGTGATTCGTGAAGCTGAAAGTGAAGGAGAAGTTCAAGTCTTGTTCTGTTCCTTGGAAAATTAGTTAGCAGACCTTTTCACAAAGCCTTTGCCCAAGAACAGGTTTGAATTGTTGAAGAGCATGATGAATATGAAGAACAGCTTGGTCAAGGGGGAGTGTTGATTGTATGACCAAGCTATTAGCTGAACTGCTGGTGAAGTTAGTGGAGTGTGATCAAGCTGATTAGATGTTAGTGGAGAATAATCAAGCCAAGTGGTTGGTCCCTTTAATTAAAGTATGTTAGGTAGAGTGTGTCTTTTAGTGATCAATAATGTTATCTTGTTATCCTGATTATAAGTGTGTTTTGTTGTATATGGTGAGTTATTATAAGCATATTAGGTAAAGCAAACCCACAACTTAAAGTAGTAGGGTTAGCTGAGTAGAAATTATTGGATTATAGGTTGATTTTCTGCCTATATATTGAGTATTGTAATCTGAATTTTACAAGGGAAATAAAAGTACATTAAGTATTTTTTCACTTCCTTGAGTGTTTCTTGACTTGTTCATTTAGTGTTCAAGTCAAAAGATTGAGTGAATTGAGAGAAAACTAATAGAACAGTAACCTAGAAAATCAGCCCACGTTTCTGCAGAATTCTGGAAATTTTCCAGATTTGTTCATCACTACATCGATGTTCTTGATCACTACATCGATGTTTTAAACTTCTGTTAAAATTATTTGAAGCTGCTACATCGATGTTTTCTTCCAATACATCGATGTTTTAACCTTTTTTTCAAATTCCAGATTGCAGCAAACATCGATGTTTTAATCCAAACATCGATATTCTAAGAGCTCGGCCAAGAAGTTTGAAGTTCCAGATTCTCAAGACATCGATGTATAGATTGCAACATCGATGTTCAAGAGCTCTGTCAGAATTGTTTGAAGAATCAAAGCCAATAATTAGTAGCGGTGCAGGTTCCTTCTTTTAGGCCTGTCCCATTTTATTGAAACCGCATCAAATTAGCCTAAACACCTACCCTCAAAATGAATACACAACCAGCAAATAAAACCACCTCATCCTTACCCTTACCACCTATTTTTAAAGGAGAAAACTACAAATATTGGGCTATAAGGATGAAGTCCTTCCTTATAGCTAATGGTTTGTGGTTCTTGATTGAACAAGGATTTACAGAAGAAGAGGATATTGAAGAAATGTCTGTAAATTAAATGAGAACATACAATGATCGATTGCAGAAACATAATACTGCAATGTCATTTATGTTTTCTTTGGTTTCAGAGGACATTTTCCCTTTGATTGTAGGAGCTACAACAGTCAAAGAAGCATGGGAGATCCTTGAGAAGCATTTCAGAGATTCTAAGGAAACAAGGCAAATAAGGGTGCAATCTTTGAGAAGAGAATTTGAAATGTTGAAGATGTCAGAAGCAGAAATAATAAGGGAGTATGCTTCAAAAGCTCAAAGTATTGTCAACAAAATAAGGTTGTATGGAGAAGTAATTCCAGAGGTCAGAGTAGTTGAGAAAATTTTCAACACAGTTGTAGATAGATTTGAAGCAAAGGTAGCTGCAATTGAAGAATCAAGAGACATCACTCAGATGTCAGTTCCTGAACTAGTTGGCAAGTTAGAAGCTCATGAGCAAAGGTATGGGAGAAAAGTTGAAGCTGGGGTTGAAAAGGCTTTCCCAGCCAAGCAGAAAGATATCAAAAACAAATTTGAAGCTAAGCAAAAATCAGCATCAAGTACAAACAAGTACCAGAAGGAGGCCTCAAGTTCACAGGCCTCAAGTTCACAAACGGTTTTTTTACCTTGCAAATTCTGTGGAAAAACAAACTATTTGGAGCAGAGGAGCTGGAAAAACAAGAAGTGCAGCTTTTGTCACAGAATAGGGCACATTGAACATTTTTGCAGAGTAAAACAAAATGGAGAAAATCAAGTTCAACAACAAGTGCAAGAACAACCACAAACAAGGCAACAAGCTCAGCCCATGGAAGGCAATCAACAAGAGTTCATGTTCATGGCAAGTGAGCGTTTAGAGAAGCAAGAAAATGGTGTGTGGTACATTGACAGTGGTTGTACTAGTCACATGAAAGGAAATTCAAAATGGTTCTTGGACTTGGACAAGACAATCTATGTGGATGTCAAAACAGCAGATGGTGCCATTCTGAAATCCAAAGGAAGAGGTACAATCTCTATGAACTATGATGGAGTTACTAAATACATTAAAGATGTTTTGCTAGTTCCTGAATTGAAGCACAATCTTTTGAGAATGCCTCAAATGATTAAGAACGGATATAAGGTAAACTTTGAATATGATTGTTGTGTGATCTCTGTGAATGGCAAACCTGTGTGCAAAACAAAAATGAAGAACAATGCATTTCCAGTGAACTTGAGCATGCATGATGAGATGGTAAATGAATTTGAGGTAGATTAAAGTAGCTTGTGGCATAGAAGATATGGTCATGCTAGCTTGCATTCCTTGAAACTTGATGCACAAAAGGAGTTTTTAGGGATTTGCCACCAGTACAAATTCCTGGAGTGATTTGTGAGCCATGCCAATTGGAAAAGTTGCATAGAGAGTCATTTCTAGGTGTAGCTGAAGGAAGAGCCTCAGAGAAGCTGGAGCTGGTGCACACCGACCTTTGTGGTCCAATGCACACACCATCCTTGAGTGGTAATCTCTACTTCATGCTATTCATTGATGATCTAACTCGCATGACATGGATTTACTTCCTGAAGAATAAGTTGGCAACTCTAGAAATATTCAAGAAATTTAAAAGCATGGTAGAAACACAAAGCAATTGTAGTTTGAAGAAGCTGAGATCAGATAGAGGGGGATAATTCATGTCAAATATGTTTGAAGAATTTTGTAATTCTAATGGAATTGTTCATCAATTGACTGTACCATACTCTCCTCAACAAAATGGAGTAGTAGAGAAGAAGAACATGACCGTGATGGAGATGGCAAGGAGCATGCTTGCGGAGAAGAAGCTCCCTCAAAGTTTTTGGGCAGAAGCTACCTACACTGCTATGTATCTCATCAATAGGCTACCCACAAAGTCTGTTGATGGGAAGACTCCCATTGATGCTTGGACCGGTAAGAAACCAACTGTGAAGCATTTGAAAGTGTTTGGTTCTTTTTGTTATGTTCATGTTCCAGATGAAAAGAGAAGGAAGTTGGATTCCAAAGCTGAAAGAGGGATATTTCTGGGTTATAGTAGTCAATCCAAAGGCTACAGGGTATCCATGGTTGACAATGAGAAGGTGGTGACAACAAGAGATGTCAAAGTGGATGAAGAAGCTTATTGGGATTGAAAAGAGAAGAAAACAATAAAGAATGGTTCCAACAACTCAGCTGAAGTGCAAGAAGATGATGAACAAGAAGATCATCCTCTAAATGAAGAGGATTATGATTCTAACACACCTCTATTAAAGGTTAGAACACTTGCTGATGTATATGAGATGTGTAATTTTGTAGAAACAAAACCACACTGTTATGTGGAGGTAGCACATCAAGAGCATTGGAAAAGGGCCATGGAGGAAAAAATTGGCATGATTAACAAGAATAAGACTTGGGAATTGGTTACTAGGCCTGGAAATCAGAAGATAATTGGAGTCAAATGGGTGTTTCGCACAAAGATGAATCCTGATGGCAGCATTTCAAAATTTAAAGCAAGGCTTGTGGTCAAGGGCTATGCACAACAATTTGGCCTAGACTACCTTGAAACTTTTGCACCTGTGGCTTGCCTTGACATAATCAGACTACTATTGGCCATTTTAGCTCAAAATAAGTGGAAGATATTCCATCTAGATGCAGAGTCTGCATTTCTAAATGGAATTCTTGTAGAAGAAGTCTACATTGAGTAGCCAAAAGGTTTCATTGTGGAAGGAAAGGAAGATCATGTTTACAGGTTGAAGAAAGCTCTCTATAGACTAAAACAGGCTCCAAGAGCTTGGTATAGTCACATAGACAGTCACTTGGTTCAGTAAGGATTTAAAAGAAGTGAAAGTGAAGCAACTCTGTATATGAAAGGCAGCTCAAGTGATGACTTAATCATTGTCTCCCTCTATGTTGATGACATGCTAATTACCGGAGCAGATTATAGCAAAATTTCAGTTTTCAAAGCTGAAATGATGAAAGAATTTGAAATATTAGATTTGGGATTGATGCACTACTTCCTTGGCATAGAGGTGACTCAAAGTGATGAAGGCATTATGATCTCTCAAAGGAGATATGCAGAAACTATCTTGAAAAAATTCAAAATGGACTCTTGCAATCCACTGCCAACCCCATTGATTCAAAACACCAAGCTTGCAAAGAATGTAGATGAAGAAGATGCTGAGATTGAGGTTTGCAGGAGCTGCGTAGGAAGTTTGCTATACCTTACAGCAACTCGTCCTGATCTGCTATTCGCAACAAATTTGCTATCAAGGTTCCTAAATGCTCCTAAGAAGAGTCATGCTGCTGTGATGAAGAGAGTGCTCAGGTATGTCAAAGGCACTACTGATCTTGGTCTTCATTACAGTTCAGTTGAAGATGCAAAATTGAAGGCTTATAGTGACAGTGATTGGGCTGGAAGTGTGGATGACATGAAAAGCACAACAGGTTATGTTTTCTTGCTTGGTTCAAATGTATTTTCGTGCTGTTCCAAGAAACAAACAGTTGTTGCTCAATCCACAACTGAAGCAGAGTATCTTGCTGCTGCTTCAACTGTAAATCAAGTTGTTTGGTTCAGAAAGTTCATGTCAGATTTGAAGATGGAACAAGAACCCATAGAGTTATTCTGTGACAATCAGTCCACTATTGCTATGATTAAGAATCCAATTGATCATGGAAGAACAAAGCATTTCAAGATAAGATTTCATGTGATTCGTGAAGCTGAAAGTGAAGGAGAAGTTCAAGTCTTGTTCTGTTCCTCGAAAAATCAGTTAGCAAACCTGTTCACAATGCCTTTGGCCAAGAACAGGTTTGAATTGTTGAAGACCATGATGAATATGAAGAACAGCTTGGTCAAGGGGGAGTGTTGATTGTATGACCAAGCTATTAGCTGAGCTGCTGGTGAAGTTAGTGGAGTGTGATCAAGCTGATTAGATGTTAGTGGAGAATAATCAAGCTAAGTGGTTGGTCCCTTTAATTAAAGTATGTTAGGTAGAGTGTTTCTTTTAGTTATCGATAATGTTATCTTGTTATCCTGATTGTAAGTGTGTGGTGTGTTATTATGAGCATATTAGGTAAAGCAAACCCACTACTTAAAGTAGTAGGGTCAGCTGAGTAGGAATTGTTGGATTATAGGTTGATTTTCTGCCTATATATTGAGTATTGTAATCTGAATTTTACAAGTGAAATAAAAGTATGTTGAGTGTTTTTTCACTTCCTTGAGTGTTTCTTGACTTATTCATTTAGTGTTCAAGTCAAAAGATTGAGTGAATTGAGAGAAAACCAATAGAACAGTAACCTAGAAAATCAACCCACGTTTCTGCAGAATTCTGGAAATTTTCCAGATTTTTTCATCACTATATCGATGTTCTTGATCACTACATCGATGTTTTAAACTTCTGCCAAAATTATTTGAAGCTGCTACATCGATGTTTTCTTCCAATACATCGATGTTTTAACTTTTTTTTTTTCATATTCCAGATTGCAGCAAACATCGATGTTTTAATCCAAATATCGATGTTCTAAGAGCTCGGCCAAAAAGTTTAAAGTTCCAGATTCTCAAGATATCGATGTTCTGATTGCAACATCGATGTTCAAGAGCTCTGTCAGAATTGTTTGAATAATCAAAGCCAACATAGGGATTCTAGGAGGGGAGTACCTTTGTGTATTATTTTGGCACAACCCGAGGATGAAACAATACTGGGTCATGATGGAATTTGGAGTTCATGAATCTTGGGTCCGACTTTTTGATCTAGCCGATGCTCGATATGGGCAGGTATTTTATAAATGCCAAGATGTCTTGATACGACGATTTATGAACAATTATGGGTATGTGTGTCTACAACGAAAATTTGGTCAATTAAATATAATTGATTTTAGTGTTAAAGGAAGAATTGGAGAAGATTATTTCAAGACTTACATCAGGACTTGCCATGTACCATACACAGAGGGTGTAACTTCTCCATAAACCAGATTATGGAACAAGCGTTTCCGGTGATTACAGATAATTATAAAGAGGTGAGGTTTTTTTTTTTTAAATTGTCTTTGAGCTGATGTTTTTCAGTATCTTAACTTGCATTGTTTTCACTTTCATGATTAATCAGACTATATGGCTTCCCCATGGTTCTTGACTACCAACTGAAATATATCTTTATTTAGTTTATTCTGCAGTCACTTAGTAATTATTTGGTCGCCCGCGAAGAAAGGATGGAAAGAAAGACAATGTTCACAAGGATGTGTAATCGAGCTTCCACCTTGTACTTTTCTATTTACAACTACGATTATGAACATTATTGTTCAACAGATATTTTAGCTGTTATTGTCAAGACCCTAATTAATTGCTTTTCCAGTTTGTGTGTGTGTGTGTGTTTTTTTTTCCCCCTATGTTTGGTACTACCGTATGTTTTTGGTACCATCTATAAGATGATTACTATAGTTAGTAGTTTTCCAAGTACTCTTTTTTTAAAAAAAAAGTGTCTATAATTTACTTTCTGCGACGACAAATCCCTCTACAAGAAAGCTGAATCTGATTGAAATTCTCGAAGCCAAATGTGTCCCAACTGAAGAAGATACTTATGCTCTTCTTCTGAAGTCATACTACATGAATGAATAGCTAGAGAAAGCTGAAGCTGTATTTGCTCTTCGTTTGACTCCCTGTAATGTATCAGGTCTAGGTTTTAGACACTCCAGCTTTAGGAGGACTCTGTGTTGATTCTAGCAACGTGGTTGTGGATTGCTTGTAGTTTCAGTAGTGGTCATCTCTTCGGTGACCTGCTGATGTGCGTCTTGTTTTTCTTTCAATCAATACAATCGTTTTCATAAAAAAAAAAAAAAAAAAGTTGTATTTGCTGAGATGAGGAAAGTATGGCGTTCCTCCAAGTATGTCTTATATGCCTTATCTCCCTACTGGGCAAGAAGTCTTTATAATCGTGAATTCTCAAAGACAGGGAGAATAATAGGCAATAGGCAGAAAAGGACAGCGTTAAATCTGTATGATCAAGCTGTTAGCTAAGTGTTAGTGGAGTATGGAGTATGATCAAGATGAGTGGAGTTGTTGAAGTGATCAAGATTAATTAAAGTATGTTAGGTAAAGTGTGTCTTTTTATTAATAATGTTATCATGTTATAGTTTGATTTATCCTGAATGTAAGTTTGTTATGAATGAAAAAGCAAAGGATAGCTGAATCACCAAATCCTGTGATTTTCGTCTGGTAGGTGTCTTTGTGGATCTGCAGTTTCTTTGTGGATCTGCAGTTTCCATTGGCTGCACCTTCTGCTGTGGTTATGTTTATACTTTTATTTTCCTTGATAGTGGGAAATACCACTGGTCTGTCAATTCTTCAAAGCTGTTGTATCATTGCACATTCTACTATGAAATGAAACCTCACGTGGATACACAATTTATCCGGTGCAGTTGTGTATACTGCTTATATTGATGCATTAAGTAAGAGTGGAAGAATACTACAAGACCCTTTGAGATCTTTGATTGAATGACAAGAGACAGTTGCTAGCCATCAGTAATTTTATTTTTATTTACCAATTCATCTGAATTTTTAAATGAAATATTTTATTTTAAAAATTGAAAACCTGGAAAATATTTGAAAACCTTCTTTTATTTTTCTTTCTTCATCTACATAGTCTTCACCAATATCTCCCCTGTCATGCCTTCCCTGAAGCACAACTTCAATCGGAACAAGCAGATCACGTTTGGGAAGATGCTCAAGACCTCCGTTATGCAATTGGAATGGGACTACAACGGGGCATCGGCTTTGCCGTTTGACCTAGTGGTAGCGATGGGCATGGTCAACATTAAGGAGTTAGTGAAGCACCTATTGACGCGGCGATGTGGGCACCATTTTGTTGCTGGTGGAAATCTTACCTCTTGAATCAACACTATCGTGGGGATTCCATCCAAAGCTCCACCGATCGTATGATGCCCAGCGCCCCATTCTTTCTAAATGGGTATGAATTTATATTTTTGTTTTTTTTTTCAAACGGTGTGGATCTGTTTTAGTTGTCTTGTGGACGTGGAGGTCCATCTTGGTGTCGATAAAATCCATTGCTTCAAAACCTATGATCGATTTAGATTTTTTTTATTCTAGCAATTGCTTTTGATGGAAAACTCTTGCAAACTGTCAAACGATTAAGAGTTGTGAATCGAGGGGACATCGAGGTTCGAGCTCTACTCTGGATGAGGATTTAAGCAAGAAGATGATGGTGGAACGAGTAAGCTCACTTGGCAAATCAATAACTTTAGGGCCGTGGGGTGTCTTCTCCAATAAGAAATGGTTGGCTAGTTCGTCGTTCAAACTTCGATGCGTTGATGCTAACATTATTTTTGATGTGATTGTGAAGGAAGGCATAGAGTATATATTGTGGTCTTTTATGCCATCTAACAAAAACTCCTGCTGTGTATAAGAATGATGGTTTTAATACTCTACATAGAGAGTTTTTGGCAGGTTTAGTAATAGAATTAAAAAGGATGTCCATCCCCTTGGTTTTAATGAATCCATTGAACTCAACATGATGCTTATGTGGGTGATGGCAACAAAGTGACCATCAATATCATATATAATGCCATGATTGTCAACATCATATATAATGCCATGATTGAAGATTTTGTAAAGATGGATATAGAGCATGCACATCTAGACAATTTGCAACTTCACAACCCTTAGGTATAGCTTCTAAGAAGATAAAGAACAAGAAACCAATAACTTGTGTCATCAGAATACTCAGCTTTGGGCTGGGATTTGTTTTTTAGGAATCGGTAAGCCAATATGGCTTTGTTTGGTATCTTAGTGTGGTAGTTTACATTTAAATTGATGCATTGACTTAAATTGAACTGTTGTCTTAACTTCTTGTGTGCTTTCCCTGTTTGTGTGCCCTGATTTTATGGATTCTTCTAAACTTCTAGATGTGGAGTCTGGATATGCTTGTAAGGAGGGAGGTAACAAAAATTGTCTTGTACAAGGAAGACTAACTCTTGTCATGATGGATGAGAACTTAGAATTTGAAACTCCCCTGCTAAAGAAATTGTTTTTAGTATGCATAATATGACCAATTTGCCGCCAGCTCATGGGTTAGGAAATACATCTAGGTAGTCAGCATTGGCGGGAGTAATTCGGATTTGGACCCCAAAACATGAGCTCTTGTGTCAGGAAAAAATTCTGTCCCGGGGAGATTGATTATTTCTCCACTTGTGGTAACTCCAACCGGATAAGGAAGCAAATTGTACAAAGAATTTGAATTGTCTTGTACAAGGAAGACTAACTCTTGTCATGATGGATGAGAAATTTGAAACTCCAGAGTGAACTTAGAATTTGAAATCAGTACCTCATTTTTACACCTAAAAATATAAAAGAAATTTTGACGTTAAAAGTTCAATTTTTAAAGTGGAAAACGGCTATCAAGAGTAAAAAGAAATGATTCCTTTGTATAATTACTTTCTTAAATTTCTTAGATCGATCCGTTTTAGATATATTCTATAATTACTTTCTTAAAAAAAATGATTATATCATAAATAATTGCCATGTCTCCTTACTAATCACTTGAAAGTGTGAAAGGATGTCTCGCCATTACTTACATAAGTTACATACGCCAAAAGAGCAAATTTTCCATGCTGCTGATGGTCATGGAAAAATTCAATAACAAAGTTCCAACTTAGTAAAAGTTGCATTCTATTCTATCAGTGTCCAATGAATTAAAAACATCCCTGCTAAAGAAATTGTTTTTAGTAGCACAATATGACCAATTTGCCGCCAGCTCATGGGTTAGGAAATACATCTAGGTAGTCAACATTGGCGGGAGTAATTCGGATTTGGACCCCAAAACATGAGCTCTTGTGTCAGGAAAAAATTCTGTCCCAGGGAAATTGATTATTTCTCCACTTGTGGTAACTCCAACAGGATAAGGAAGCAAATGACCAGGCAAATCATGGACAAATTTATCAGATGAGTAAAGTTCCCAGTGCTTGTTGGCTGTGTGGTTCACTTTTCGGACACATTCCAGGCTCTCAAGTTGGAGAAAGGAGTCTTCAAGTAGGCCCAAGTGTTCATACCACAAT
Organism: Turnera subulata; assembly: GCA_028386065.3. NCBI lineage: Eukaryota > Viridiplantae > Streptophyta > Magnoliopsida > Malpighiales > Passifloraceae > Turnera > Turnera subulata. The sequence continues at coordinate 15,843 of JAKUCV010005431.1, forward strand.
GACAACCTGAACCCACGAATTTCACCCCTGGCTGCCTGCTTGGTGGCCAAGTGGTGTGGCTGGAAAGCTCCCATTGCTATCTCTGTATCTCTTGCTCCATCCATTGATCGTTGATTAATGTTCGCGGATCCAATGATTATATACTCATCGTCAACTGCGAAATGACACAAAAGCAAAATTGCACAATCCCTGTGGTACTCTGTTGAGCTTCAAAATGCTTTCCCAGCTCCAAGCTAGTAACTCAACAATAATGATAATTTTCCGGATGGAACAAAGAAAGAAACTTAAGCATTACGAAACAATTTAGTGAACTCACCGATCATCATCTAGGCATGGACATATATCATAAATCGTCTAGATTGTTGAGCTCTACGGTAGTTTGAATTAGGTTCAGGTCTCTCTGGAGGTGCATATTCTCTGGCCTTTTTTAGCTCTCGGTTGCCAAGGCAAAAGAAAGACAAATAATCCTTTGAATTTGCCTCAAGCCCTTTGTCATGGAGAGCTTCAGCTATGTCTCCGTACATCATTTCCATTGTCTTATTTTGCCAGTTCAGTATTGCTTGAACAGATCCACTTTCTGGGATACCTTCAGGCCACATAGGAATGACAATATAGTCCATAAATCTTTCTCCAGCTTTAATCTTGCTAACTATCTTTAACGACAGTTCTTTTGGGATAAGATGCAGTGCAACAACCTGGTCATCATTTATGTCTTTTGTGTTCCAACAAAAAGAACTTCCAAGAAAGTACTAGTTTTCAATGTAGATGAAGTTTTTTGCTCGCCGAATGGCATTGATATAAGCATCCTGAATACTTCTGTCAATGATATTTTCCTTCCAGCTAACATGAAGTGAATTCAAGAAATAGAATTCGATGGATAACTAAAATAGGAGTAATTCTATTAATAATCTAACTCTTAAGGGAGAGTTAAATCCCGTACAAGAAAATAAGAGAGTAGATGAGAAGAGAATACAAGAGACTAGATGAGAAGAGCAGCAAAATCTAATCCAAATCTTCGATGCCCTTTCACAATACACCCTATTATTATATAAACCCTTCTTCCATATCATCCAAGCCATTCATATTGCAACGGTATGGATCCCTCCACGTCATCCTTAATAAAAAGTTAATTTATTTACACACTTTTCCTATAGGCTTATATGTGCATAGAAGAAACTTAGAAAGCATTCACAACAATACTCCCATCCCGAAAATGAACCTTGTCCGCAAGGTTCAAGACTGGTAAACTGTGTTGGGGCTGGTTTTAATTTGCATAAATGGCTGCCTCTAGTGAAAAGCTTTCCCAAAAGTCCCACCTCAGTGCAATAAGGCAGATTATCAATTGTATAAAAGACTGTTGCATAACGTCAATAAGTGAAAGAACTAAAGCCAAAGTGGAATTCATTAGATGAAAGGGAAAAATTTCCAAACTATAAACATCCTCATAGTGCAAAGCATGAAATGATGAATTGATGTGAGCTGTCTTGTGAAACTTGATTTTGGAGGTGACATCTCCCACACATTGACGCATTTGGAATGGACATAAGACATATGTGCCAAATTTGCTGTGATGTTGGTGGTGAACCAATAAGTGGTGAGAATGTTGGAGTTTACCAGAAACAGAGTCACCAACTATAAATGTAATTTCCCTCTTGTGTTGACGAATAAACATTGCCAAGAAATTTGGAGCAAGGTGTGATTCCAGCTTGAGAGAGTATAGTAGTGCTTCATATTGTACCATTTGAGCTACATCTAAAGTCTTCATGGAATTTCCTTGAACATAGTGTAGGACAAGAAAAGGCAAGAGTCCATACAAGAGTTCAAAAAGAAATAATTTGACAGCTACGTAATATGAGTTATAATAAACGCATTCAGCCCATGATAACATGATGATCCAAGGAAGGGGACATTGATCTTTAGGCTCAAAAGAGGACAGCCAAGCCAATTGGTAATAGGATGCAATAGCTCTTGTGGCACATATTAGACAAAAAGTAGGAAATTGCACCACGTAGGCTGAAGGAACCTCCCTGTTCCCCTCAATGTATGCAACATAGTGAATGACTTGCAACCAAGATGTAGTATAGATGGTGAGGATAGAGCCAAGTATATCAATCACAAGTAGTCTGTGAATAGAATTACATATCAGCTTCACAAAATTAATATAAGATATTCGTTCCCCACTGTCAAGAAAGACAACTAAATAATGTATGTGTTCAATCCTGAGGTGCAACATGGTAATATGAGTATGCAAGAATGGATGGGTACGAGCCACATTGAGTAATGCGCATACAAGATAACCATGGACATAACCCCTGAAGTTTATAGTAACACTATAGTAGTCTGCCAACACAATATAGGAGAGAGCAAACTGAGGTTGTACTTCCTTTAGTCGAAGATAATTAACAACGGAATAGAGGAAGCTAGTGGCTCTGCCTCCAATAACTCCAATGGGTCACCATCATCTATATAAAAAAGAAATTGATGCAACGCCTTACAGTTGGGATTCTGAAAATTTGGTTCATCCCAAGTGTAATAGAATCCATAGAATCCTTGAGCTTGCTCCAGACTAACCTTAGGCAGAAATTTCTGAAAGAAAAATTTGGCTTTGTGAGGTGGTCCATGGGAATTGCCCGGAGAATTAGATAAGATTGAAGGAGCAAAGTAGACTACCTGAGGCATGGGCAATGAAGATTGAAAGATACCCACTACTGGTTGTATAAGATCTTTTGCCAAAATTAAACGGTGCTCATGGTTATCAAGCATTTCTGCTATATCACTAGATCGGATATCTAAGATTGTGGTGGTGGTCATTGGTTGCAACTTAACAATTGGTAGCTCCAAATGTATGGATTGAAACTGTTTGATAATTGCCACAGTGAAGGTATCCCATCCAGCCAATAGGTTGTTGTGCTGCCTCCACACAAACCATTGCGCAGCAGCATCATCCAGATATAGCCAAGCAATAGGAAGCCGTTCATCCTCTTTGATGTTGTAGAAATTAAAATAACGATTAGCAAGAAAAACCCAACGCTCAGGATTGTTACCTGTGAAACGAGGAAGATCGATTAAGGAGGGAGCAACAGAACTACAAACAGAATCAACCTCAAAAGCAAATTCCATGGGACAAGATCAACATCTGTAGACGACGTCGATGGTGCTTCTGTGGCAATAAGCTCAGATAATTTACCCAAAACTTGCTTCATCATCTCAGAAATTCCTTGAAGATCCTTATGCAGTTGAGTATGAGATTCGTTAATTGCTATCGCAGATTCTTCCAACAGCAAGTAACGATCGCTCTCAGCCATCGGTGCAGAGAGTCAATGAAAGCACCAATGAAGTGAATTCAAGAAATAGAATTCGATGGATAACTAAAATAGGAGTAATTCTATTAATAAACTAACTCTTAAGGGAGAGTTAAATCTCGTACAAGAAAATAAGAGAGTAGATGAGAAGAGAATACAAGAGACTAGATGAGAAGAGCAAAATCTAATCCAAACCTTCGATGCCCTTTCACAATACACCCTATTATTATATAAACCCTTCTTCCATATCATCCAAGCCATTCATATTGCAACGGTATGGATCCCTCCACGTCATCCTTAATAAAAAGTTAATTTATTTACACACCATTCCTATAGGCTTATATGTGCATAGAAAGAAGAAACTTAGAAAGCATTCACAACATAACAACACCTGCCCTTGCTGCTTCTTCAGGATCTTCAGGTAAGCCAAGAGCAGCTCCACTATCTATGGAGCGAAATAATTGAACATTCCGGGTGCGTTTGGAACTTGGGTCAGGGACAGGCGCGTTGGGACTGCGTCCCAAAGTGGGGATGTTTGGATCGGTGGACTTACTGTTTATGAGGGACGCGTGTCCATTTATTTTGGGACAAAACCAATTTTTCCCGTCCCAACGAAAAGGAGTGGACAGAGTTCCGTCCCAAGGACTATACTGTTTTCATACCAAAAAAACCCTCCCTCATTTTCATTATTTCCCAAAAACCCAATCACATAAAATAAAAAATTTTAATCATCTCTTCCATAATTCATCTATCTTGTCTCTCTCCCTCGACTCTCCCCTACTAATCGTCGCCGCCGCCACTGTCCATGGACCTGCTCCTCCCTCTTTCTCACTTCCTCTCCTTCATTCCCTCTGTTCGTCGCCGTTGACTGCCTCTCCTCTCTTCCTCTTTTCCTTTTTGGTGTTCTCCCCTGATGATTGTCAAATGCATCGAGTTGTGGCTATGAGTCGATGGGTGGTTGTAGGGTCTTGTTGTTGGTTTGGGTTGGATTTTTGCAGATACACTTGTGGTGGTCGGATTTTAATGGAGCTAATCTGTGGGTTGTGATGGTCGGATTTTGTGGGTTGTGGTGGCCGGATTCTATGCGTTGCGGTGGTAACAGAGACATTAGTTTGCCCCGTTGCTTTCCTTGTGGAAGAATCGATTGGGCTTGTGTTTAATTGAATTTTGAGTTTGAATTTTTTAGGGATTGATAAGGGAGGAGGAGGAGGAGGTTGCTGTGCAAAGAGGAGGAGAAGAGATACAGGGCGACGAGTGGAGGAGAAGAGGGATAGAAGGAAAAAACGAAAAAAATTTGAAGCTCAACAAGGAAAAACAAAAAAAGAAATATCTAAAAGTATTAAATTTGTTCTTTTCTTATTTGGAATTTTATTTTTATTTTTATTATCTTATTCATTGTTTTCCTTTTTTGATCATTATACATTTTAACAATTTGAAAAATATTCCAATCTGATTGCCCGTGAAAATTAAATGAAAAGATTATTTGTAATGAATATATAGCAATAATAAATATTGTTAAACTTGTATTGATTACTCTTAATTTTGTCAAGCGTGAGAAGACTTTTTTTTCCTTTTTTAATTTCCTAGATTAGAAAATCAACATTTATTTTGTCAAAATCTCAACTAATTGTCCATGGAGGGATTTTTTTCCTTTTTTATTTTCCTAAAATAGAAAATGACCATGAATATGATTTGTCTAAATCTCTAATAATTGCCGCGTGGGATGAAGCTGTTTTTCTTTTTTAAAAAAAATTAGAAAATGACCATTTGATTTGTCAAACTTTCCAATAATTTTATGTACCTATAAATTATGAATTTGATTTGAAAAAATATATTCTCAATAATTTCCTAATTTTATATTCAAATTATGATATATTTCCAACAATAAAATTTCATATATTGATTATGGCCTAAATTGTACACATTAATTCAGTATTCATCATTTGTATATCGACCAATTTAATGATTTTGATATTCAAATTATTATCACATTAAAATCTATATACAATCAAAAATAATTTGCCTAATAAAGTTATATATGTTGTTTAAAACCTAAATTTAGCTATATTGCATACTTAAATAATTCCTACTGTACCAAGGGCAATATTGACATTACAGTATTTAGTCCCGAGCTGTGTTCAGCTAACCAAACATAATTTAGTACAACGGTCCCATTCAGTGTCCATCAAACCAAACATTACATTGGACAGCACAATTGTCCAGTCGAGTCCAGTCCAGTCCAGTCCCGTCCAGTCCAGTCCAGTCCCGTCCAGTGAACCAAACGCACCCTCCATGTTTCATGGTCTTCAGGGGACACCACAGAAGATGCTGGCATAATAATGCCATCAAGTTCTTCCAGTTGCAGAAGCAGGTCCTCCTTTCCTTGCCTCCTCCATCTTTGCTCGAAATTAAGCAGTACATCCCAAGCAATTGCTCCCTCTAACCTACAATGAATATCATGCCAAGGCTCCCTTGGTCCTCCCCTTACAATCGAAGCACCTGTAAAATTAGGCTGATGAAAGTCATTGTGGTGTACTGTCCCTAAAGTCCTGAAAAGGGAATGACATGGTGTATCATATCTACCATCGCAAAGATCAATACCACCAACGAAACTCACAATCCTTCTCTTTCCCAGTTCTGCATTTGGATATTCACCATCAACCACCACCGTCTTCTGATGATGTGTGAACAGTGTGGAAATCACAATGTCTGGTGCAATGCTTTCCTCATGATCAGTGTTACGAGGGCATAACACGCAATGGACCTTCGAGTTTTTGAAGTAACGTTCAGTATCTTCATCATGTGTAGCAATAACTCCGTCATTTTTCAGTAATTTCACTGATGTTCTGTCATCCCAGACAAGCGCTAGGACCCTAACACCTTCATCAGCCTTTTTCTTGAGTAATTCTCCCAGGATTATGTCTCCAATGGGTTTTTGTCTCCTCGGGTCCCTTACCAAGGTGATCTTAATATAGACAGACCATCCTGTGATGTAGATTAAGTGTTTTGCATTAGAAATGGCATCATAAATATCTTCCCAGCATCGATGTGGCTCATACTGCTGTCCCTCAGCTAGAGTGATTTTGGGAACAAATTCATCTGGCAGATGAGCATCCTGGTATAGGGAAACCTTGCACCCATTTCTTTGAGCAAAGAATGTGTACGGTACACCTGGAAATGTAGGACTTTCAATCCCTTTGGACCAGTTATGTCGTTTCTTGGCATCAAAAAATTGCACTTTAACATGAATCTTTGTATGTCTGTGAAGAGGCTTATGGTTTTTATCCATCACTTGAAGCCATCTATTCACTCCTCCCTGTAGGAGTTCCACAGCAGGCATATAAGCTTTTCCTATCTCCCCATTAGGATTGTGTTCTTTGATAGAGAATACAACATTAGAAGTCAAATGTGCACAGTAAATGCGCAGAGACTCTTGCCACTGCGGATTAGTTCGTGTGCGCTCTAGCAATCTAGTTTGGCCAACTGTAGCAACATCCAAATCAATCGTAACATATAACTTGGAATTGGAGGAAGCCTTTCCACATCCTATACTTCCTTCAAAATTTTCCAATATCTGCAGAAACATTAAAAAAGATGAACTTATAACTTTTCCTGGAAAAGATCTTTGTTTGAGAACCTATTAATGGAAATTGGCACAGTATAACCGACAAGAGCATTCCCAGATATATGTAACCTGAGCTACTACATCTTTGTTGTGACAGCACTTTTTTTACAACATCAGTCTTTAGTAAATTGAACTAGATATTCATCTTATGGCCAGCACCAGCAACAGCCGGTCACAATTTTTTTTTTTTAACTGAACATTTATTTCATTTTTTAAAAATATAACTACAGAGAACGAATGGCTTACTTAAGTATATAAGACAAGAAAGATGTGACAACGAAGATATCACTCAAGAGAAATGACGAGATAAATTCTCTCAAGTAATGAAATAAGCAATCAAGGAAAATCAAATGCAGCAGTAAAAGTTTGTTCTCCAACAAGAGAAATGCAGAAGGATATCTGAAGTCTTCAAGATGAAGATCATGAAACTGAATTGAGAGGATTGAGAACATATATACCTTGCAAAACAAGTTGCCGCAGCTATCATAGACCGTCAAATGAAGGGTTCCATGCAGCAAAACACGCTCCATTCCTTCTCTTGATTACAGGAGCCTTGGTTTAAGTTTTGTTTGCTGCAAATAGGTTTAGGCCCAAACCGAACAAGGCCGGTGAACCAGAAGACCTGGAATAGATATGGAAGACAAGAAAAAGAAAAACAATCTAATGTCAGGAATGTTTTAGAAAGTAAATTAATGATGAAGCAGCCCTCAACTCTCGAGGCAATTTGATTTTGTTCATTTCTGTTGATGAATTGCCACGGTCTGTACTTTGAAGATTACAAATAAAACCTTCTAAGTCAATGTACTTATTTGTCAAAAAAAAAAAAAAGAGGTCAATGTACTTAATAGTGTAGGATTCTAGAGTTCTTATTAGTGTTAAACACCTACCTAATCTATTCGGGGTAAATTTCCCCGAGGACAGTCTTCCAGCTCCAAAAAGACCTTATAACTGGGGAAGGCTGATCCTGTATTTACCTCTTTTCCTGATAGAAGCTGTGGAACAAGTTTTGTTATCCCAATTTTGTGACTGTAATATGTGCATTGCAAGCCGCCAAATTTATTTTGTTTACTACTAGTGGACTCTTTCCTGGAGACACAGCGGTTTATCTTGTCAGAAACTACTACAACTAAACACCCTTCGAGAGCAAAACGTAGGGTGCATTTTATATTCCATGATACCTAATCTTTGTCCTGGTCTATCTTGTCCCCAGTTACCTTTCTCTTATACCGTTTGTTTTTTGGTTTTTTGTTTTTTCGCTCTAATTCCGGATGAGTATTGACTGCAGAAAAAGGATCTGAGATTGTACCTAAGTAGTCCTCATAACCTATGACTTGGTCATCATAAAGTCTAAACCTGCTAAATAAACAACCTTAGGTCATTTTGTGACACAATTGGAGCGTTCTTTTAATAAAATACAACTGAGGAAACATGGTTACCTGGGGAAGTTAATCCTTCTAACCAAAGCTATCAGGTAGGAAAAGATAAAGCAACAATGCATCAGGATTGCGTCACTGCATGCAACTTGTTCATTAATGTCCAAACTCAAAATAAGCAGCTTGCTTTATTCTATTAGCACCTGTCACTGTCATGACATTCTTAACCCACCAATGAGTAAAGAAATAGGGGGTTTACTTTTGAGCGTGTTCAGACTTAGTTAAGAAATTTCATAACACCGTTGAACACTGAATTTAGGTTTGATCAATTCCACCATTTTGAATAAAGAACTCTAATATTTCACTTTTTTTCTTTGGTTTTTTAGTTATTACAATTTACTTGGGCAGTAACAGCACATTGACATAAAAATTCAGATGAAGCAGTTACTTTATAAGGATAAGGGATACAATGAACCATTAGGAGTGAGATCACGAGCGACCCTAAGAAGGTGTTCTATGCTGATGTCAGGGTAGTGCTGTAAAAGCCTCAGGTTGGCCGCAAAATCACCACTTAAGAGCCTGCTTTTGACACACAACAGCATAGCACAGCAGATCCTCAAAAGCATGTCCTGCAAGGAAATTAGTAAACATCTCGTCAAGATTTTGCTGGACTGAGAAGCTGGATGAATGATGTATCACTAATCAGTTAGAAGCTATAAATTGAAGGAAAGAGAGAGGAGACCTGAATACCGAAAGGATTACTCAGAAGAGAATCCCAAATTCTTAAGATGGAATGGAAGTTGAACTCTTGTGTCAGTAGCAATGTGATCCATCTGAATGCATAGAATTGTGGCTTCACCTGCTCATTTCAACACATCATATATGTGAGCTTCCATGAGGGAGATTAATTTGTTTAATCAGCAGATTATGATAAGTGATGACCCAGTGTGGAGTTTTTAACACAGCCTCAAAAAACCAAAAAGACTTGGTAAGAAAATTCCATCATCAGGCACAGACATTTGTCACAGATAAATTTTAAAAGAATCATGCATGCTTCTTGAGTCTTGAGTGACTTAAATTCACCTTATTTCTAACTTCAAGGTGTTGCCACAGTTCCTCATCATTTGCTTTCAACAAGTCTACCAAGCGGGAAAGAGTAGAGAGAATACCAACAGGACTGTTATCCAGCTGTTGACAAAAGTGGTCCACTGATTCGCCAAGTAGTCTAACAAAACAACAAAAACTATCTGCTTCTACATTTGCCTGTGAAAGGGAGCAACAGAATGAATCAAATTGATATCCTTTCAGAACTTCCAGTATGATACTGGGATATATAAAATGTTTCTGTAAACTTCTTCAGGTCTGCTTAGGAACAGTGAAACAGAATATGCCTTAACAGCATTTTGTTCATCATTGTCCGAGCTAAAGACATACAAGATTGGAGCCAAAACCTCATTCATCCCTTGAACATAACAAATAGCGGGATTCAGTTTTGCAATTAGAAGTAGAATATTCCTCATTGCTTCCTGGAGATAGACATATATCAAATAATTATCAGTTACTTTTGTCCTACATACTTCCTGAGAAGTCTGGAAATTACGAGAAACAGGAGACATGTTTTCATGAAGGACACTGACTGGAACTTTTCGCTTTCATTTTGGATACAACCAAAAGCACCACATACAAAATTCAATGCCAAGGGAATGGAAAAAAAAAAAAGAAAAAAAGAGATGAAGTATAGAGAAAAGATAACCCTGTTTTTCCTATTGAATGGCGATTCCCCAGAGAAGAATTTCATGTCTGGGTGCGTACGTTGTGGATCACGATCAATTTGTTCAGCAATTTCTGTGTGCTAGAAACAAAATGGCATTTGATGAAAACTAGAACTCCAACTAAGAGAAAGAATTCCACACAAAAAAAAAAATTTAAAAAAAAATTAGGAGACTCACCTGAAAGTATTGATTCCAAGGACTAGCCTTACCAACACTTAAAGGATGATCTTCATCAGAAATTTCTTGCCGCTTAAGGGGACCGGCAGCATCACCTACAGCATTCAGCTCATCAGAATCTAATCCACCATCTTCTGTCTTTCTTTGCTCTGACTGTCGAGATTCAGCATTTTCATTAATGATATCAAATATGAATCACAGCCCAATAATAAAACCGGTAGTGATTACTTCTGCAAATTGCGAAATTAGCAAAGCCGTATAAAAGGGCACGCAGAAATCAGCAACTTACATTGTATCAAAAAAAAATAAAAAAAAATCAGCAACTTACAGGACTTGATAAAAGCTCCTGTTTCAGCTTACTATATTTCTGTCTGTTCTCAGTCAGCTCCTTCTCCCACATGTCACGAGATGGAGGCAAGTAACCCAGGAGTAGCTGCAAGAATTAAAGCTTGCAGAAAATGGTGCACTTGCATCAACAAGTAATAACACTGTTTGTTGCACTTGGTAGTGAATATCTATTCAATTCATTTCCACCGCCAACGTGTACTTTAATGATAAGTGCCAGGCAACATGCAGGTCTATCGTTTAAGAATTTTGTAGTAATCATAGTCTCCCTTTCATCCAATTCGTATTTTTCAGTGACACATGTCATGAAACAGAACTGAAGGGATGCCTAGGTTTTCTCATACGCTTTGGCTGCCGATTGCTGGTGCTTTTCCAAGGCATATAGACATAACTGTACTACTGTAGAAAGAAAGAAAGAAAGAAAGAAAGAAAGAAATAGACATACCTTCCAAACTGTTGCCCGTAAACCTCCTCCATCAGGGAGTCCAGTGCTAGCAAGTGCCTTCAACTTCTCCAGATTGATCTCCTTCTGAGAAACCTGACCAGGAAACAGAATGTAAAGACGAATAAGAAGGAAAGAAGTGCAAACTTGAAATGTAGCCATAAAGCACCCTTAATGCAGCAGGATAGTTAAAGAAGTCAACCAAACTATTCCACATTATAGTAAATGAACTGAATTGAACTATTTGCCTTCACATTACTAAAAATCATTGATCTGAACGAGACAAACAGATGGATTGCTGCCAATGCCATAACCCATCAAATCAGACCACAGAAATGACAATTATAATTCTCACCTCATGCTCAATATCAGACCTTTTCTCATCAGCAGAAAATGCCTCCATCCCCTTAACCTGACCCAACTCATCTTTCTCAGGCCTTTTACGGGCATGATGAACACTAGTCTCTTCGTCCATCTTTTTGTCACATTCATATTGATGTTGGAATTCCAAGTCTTTAATATCATCACCTTCCTTCACTTCCAACCAAACTCCATTGGGTTCTATAATCTCCAGCTCCTTCCCGAACTCAAGCCCTCCATTCTCCTCTTCAACAGTATCCTCAAGACCTGCAACCAGGCTCCCAAGCCGGTCCGGGAAGACCCGGCGAGCTTTGTCAGGGAGCTTGATAAGCTTTCCTTGATGCATAGCGCCGTGACAGAGTTCAGGAGAGTTGAACCGGGCGAGTGAGTTGGGGTTCTGAGGACGTGTTGCTGTCACGAGTAGTTTGAGAAAGTGAAGACAAGAATGGAAAAGAAAAGAGTGAATGTCTCCGCTCGGGGGTTATGACTCGGTGGTTTAACTCGGTTATGAACTCCGTCTTTACCATTTCAAAGAGTAGAATGGTAGTTATTGTAACGGTTGAATTGCAGTTGAAGACTTGAAGTGAGCGATTTTGTGGTTTTTTAAAAAAAAAAGTTTAAAATGGTTGGATTTTGTGGGTGATTCTTTTACCGAAACAAAAAAAAATATACTACGTAAGAGCCCCACACACCTAAGCAAACACCATTTGTTTCTATCAAGTCCAATGCCAGGAAATATGAAGTAGCCCATAAGCCCGTTATCAAGTCTCTGATCCAAATTAAGGCCATCCAAATCCAAATCTCAAGCCATGAGACTGGATTAAAACTAGTCCAGAACACTCTCTTCTTTTTTTCTTGATTGGCCCAAAAGCCTAATACTGTATCTATGGCAGTAACGCATCTAAGATTTAAGGTTTTAAATTTTAATTTTTATAATTTTATAATTTTAAGATTAATATTTCAAGAATTTCAAATTTAAATATTTTATGTTTTATACTATTTTAAGATTGAAGATCCCTAGAATTCTTATAATTCATTAAAAAAATTAATCAAGTTCTATAATTTTTTTGATTTGATCAATTTAGTCCTAATTATTTGGACATTTTGACACATTAGCAAATAATGTGTACAATGTCACGACGTCACATCATAAGGTAACTGCCAACTCAATAATATTGGATGGAAATTATAGGTAGGACATCTTTGATTAACGGTTCAAATTAATAGGACTTGATTAATAAAAAAAATAAATCATTAGACTTGATTGTAAATTAGCTAAGAATAATAGAATTTCCAAAGTTCTTTATCGGAAGATGTCATGATTGACCTGAAATCTGAAACTTGGACCGAATTGATATTGATAACACCTCTTGGGCCGAACTGATAATCATTACACATTTAATGGTTTGTTTTTCCTTCCAAAAGAGACTTCGTGGAGGAGCACCCAAAAATGCAGCAAAATTAAGAGGATGTCCCCAACTCAAAGAAAATGCCTTACGGGCCAGGAGACCAAATCTTATAATATTCAAGCCTATGGTCATCAGAAGCCCTATATATGTTTAGACAAAAAAAAAAACTATATACGTTTCTTCTCTACAACAAATAGGCTTAAAATTCTGTACCGCGCCGTGCCGGTCTCCAAGTAAGTCCCCTGAATCAAACGCGAGTAAATAGCTTTTGTGTCCTTACACTTTATCGATTTCGTATTTGTTATCCCTCCTCGTTTATTTTCACTCAAATTGTCCCTCAAGTCTTGTTTTACCTGGTCACATTATCCTTTTTTCATGCTATTGCCGGTAAGTTGATGTAATGATGACACGTGTTTGGTAGGTTCCATAGTCTAATTATTTATTTTTTATTTTTAACTTTTATTTTTATTAAATATTAATTTCTAAACCAAACATTTATAAAAAAGAAAAAAAACTTTTCAAATAGAACATAAAAAACAAAAAAAAAAACTTATAAGCCCCCCGGAACCGTAACACACCCACCACAGCCACGACACCACCACACACCCACCCTCCCTCTCCCGTCTCTATCGGTCGCCTTTGTTGTCAGTGCAGCCATCACCACATGTTGCCGCCACCTCCTCATCCTGTCGAATCCACCATCGGATCCACTTCTCATTGCCCAACTATTCCACCACCATCGAGCCGCTGCTGCCAACAACTCCTCCCATCTCGTCATTCACAACCCACTCACCTACACACATAGAACAACCCGCTGAAACGATTGTCCTTTGATTGCCCAACCACCATCACTATCAAAACCCAAATCAGCTGCATTAAACAACCATGGCCTGACACCCGAGCCTTGAAATTCTCCCTTTTTAACCCATTGTATTCAACCACTCGTTGCCAACAGCCAAAGAACTGGCAGCAATGGCAGCACCCTATTTAATCCACCATTAACACCACCAAAAACCATTAATACAGTAACCCCCAATTTAATCCAATAACCACTACATAAGTCGACCCACAATCAACAACCAAGAACACAACTGATTTTGTTTTTTAGAAAAATGAAGGGAAAGAGTTTGCTCGCTTGTGTGTTTTTTTCGTGGGTTTCTAGGATAGGGATGGAAGGAATTGTGGGGGCAGCAAGATCGGGTGCTTCGCCGTAGTGGGTAATATATTGTTGTTGTTGTTCTTCTTCTTGTTGCTTTGGTTGCCCGCTCATGGTGAAGGTTTTGTTCCTTTGAATCTGAAATTTTTTCTTAGACCCAGTTGTAACAGAGGAAAAATGAGAAAGATTAGGGGAAGATGAGGAAGAGGTGGCTTTAATGGGGGAGAGATAGGTAGTGTTTGGTACGTGGTACTCGGACCAAGTCCACGCGGACTTGTGTGGACTTGGACCCGAGTCCACGTTTGGCGAGCGGAAAATGGGAAAGTCCATGTGGACTCTAGCGGACGCGAGTCCCACGAGCGGAGGACTGGGGCGTGGACTCGACATTTTGGACTTAAATGTCCTCACATATTTTGGATAATACCCAAAAAACCATCCTCAAAACCCTATTCCTTCCCTCTTTCGAGCAACCCGTCTCACTCTCCAACCAGTCGTCTCAACACAGGTTCTTCTTCTTCTCCCAAAAATCGCACCGGCCGCCTCTGCACCCGATCTTCTTCTTCTTCTTCTTCATCTCGCTCTTCCCTCCGGCCTCCTTCTTTCTCCGTCGGCCCCCACGCTCTCCTCCTCTCCAACGTCGTTGTGTTTGTAAAAATCCCCAATTCTCTGTTACGAAACCCTAATTTCTGAATTACTTTCCTCCTCTTCTTCTTCTTCTTCTTCTTCTTCTTCTTCTTCTTCTTCTTCTTCTTCTTCTTCTTCTTCTTCTTCTTCTTCTTCTTCTTCTTCTTCTTCTTCTTCTTCTTCTTCTTCATCTCGCTCTTCCCTCCGGCCTCCTTCTTCTCTCCGTCGGCCCCCACGCTCTCCTCCTCTCCAACGTCGTTGTGTTTGTAAAAAACCCCCAATTCTCTGTTACGAAACCCTAATTTCTGAATTACTTTCCTCTTCTTCTTCTTCTTCTTCTTCTTCTTCTTCTTCTTCTTCTTCTTCTTCTTCTTCTTCTTCTTCTTCTTCGGCCTCCTTATCCTTTCTGTCGGCCGCCATGCTCTTTTCCTCGTAACCCTCTTTGATGTTCCAAACCCTAAAATTCGAAACCCTCACCTGTTCTCCCAATTCCACAATGGTTGCAGAAATTGAATGTCAGGGATGCAAGAGGCGTGTTTGCAGTTCTATGTCATGTCAATTTCATGCCGTGATTTATGATTATGGGTAGTATATAATTTTGTTCTCAATTTCTGTTTTGGCAGCGTTTGAATTGAACTGTCGGGAGAGCTTAGAAGGCAGAAGCTCACACTCCGGGTATGTTTATTTCAATTAAGTCGTTCAATTTCTATTATGTGTTATTGTTGTGGTTCACTCAAATCATTGCTGGGAAGCTATGTCTCAAATGTGGTTGCTTTTTCCTGTTAACAGAGATTATAGAGAAGTGCTCGGTGTGCTCTCTTTCTGTTATAAGGCGGAAGCACGCACTTCGGGTATGTATCTCTTTCTTAAGCCCATCGATTTGTATGTGCTAAAAAGTTGGCTAGTGTATGAAGGTGTTGGGTGACGGTTGTAGCTTCTTGTTTTTGGGAGTAGTTAAGTAGGCTTAGAAGCCGGGTTTAGGTTTAGAAGCTATTTCCATGTGAAGATGTAGCAGCGTATGCCCTAGTTGGTACTTGGGAGCTTTTCTACTATGATATGCATGCTGTTTTTGAAACTGATGAATGCATGTTGTTTTTAGAAGAAGATTGAATACATGCTGCTGGTTTTAGTAGTTTATGGTCGGAACCTTATTTGCCTCTATATTTAAGTTGTGGTTTGCATTGTGCATATATATGCCAATGGATTATTATACAACCATCTTGCATAGGGTATTTATAACTTTGTCAGGACATGTTTTATCTTGCATATATAGGTACAAAGTTGGGATCATGACCAAGTATAGGTATTATGTGGTGTTCAATGGTCGTCGGAATGGGATTTTTGAAGATTGGCCTTCCGTGAAGTTAGCCGTTGACGGGTATCCTAATGCTACGTACCAAGGCTTTAAAACATTGAGAGAGGCTGAAGCTGCATACGTGCTCAGTGAAAAGCGGTGGGTTCGTGATAATCATACCATTTTCGACGACGAAATTCAGAGCCCCACCGAGAGTGTGCAGAACGAGCCTATGGCACTACCCAAAAAAGATGAAAGCAATTTGATGAAGTACCAGTTTGCCTTGACATTGCTTATTGGAGTGGTAATAGGCATGGTTATTAACACAATTGTTGTACACCTTGCCAAAAAAATGTAATTCTGATATGGAGATTATGTATGACCAGTAAGAATGGATCAAACTAAAAATGCTTATGACTTTTGTACGCTTTTTTAAAGCTTGTAAGGATGATGGCAATGTCATTACCCATTTCAACAATGCATGTAACTTGCTGAATTTTTTCATGATCAAGCGTCCAATATGATTTGGAAGATGATTATGGTAATATACATGTTTATAAAATAATACTTTTAAATGTATTTTTAAATACTTTAAAACAAATGGTAAATGCAATTAGCTAATACATGGTCTCCATATTAGTGTTAGAACAAAAATTTGCAAAACCATATATTGTTCTTTGTATCTATAAAAATAATATGAAAATTATAATGTAGAACTTGGAATTTCTCCATTCTTAGCACGTAGGGGTATTTAGGTTATTTCTGTCATTTAGTCCAAGTCCAGTCCACGTACAACCAAACATCATTTCTCTGGACTAACCTTAAGTCCACAGTGAACAGTCCACACAACCAAACGCAGTCTGGACTTGCCTAGTCCAGTCCAGGCCAGTCCAGTCCATGTCCACTTGGACTTGCCAGTCCCACATACCAGACGAGGAAGAATAATTGAGAGGAAGATGGGGATGGGGACGTGATGGTGGTTGGGTTGTTCCACTTGGCCTTGTTTATTCAGTCAGACTAATTAGTTTATTTTTATAACATGATTAATTGGTTTATTTTATATTACAATTAGTAAGCTTGTATTATGAAATTTTATTACCGATTGGTGGTTATGTGATATTTTGTGGTAAATTTGCAATTAGTATTTGTGAGTAGGTCCCATCATCATTAACTATATTTAAAAAATGATTTGTTTTTTAAAAAACTATTATTAAAAAAATTGGGAAAAAAGGATTAAAAAAAGGGCAGTCTAAGAGGTCTTGTGACACGTGTCAGCATCATGACAAACGACCGTTTGTAGGGTGTAACAAGGACAGGGTGACCCGGTAAATTGTAAGTTCAAGGACATAATGAATGAAATTAAATGAAGAGGGACAACAAATACGAAATCAATAAAGTGTAAGGACATAAAAAACTATTTACTCAATCAAACACTACATGCTTCCATAATTTCTGGTTTTCTCACATAGTAACTTCCAAGAATCAAACAATACATATGGCTTTCATAATTTGTGTGTTTCCCGCATTGTGCTTTAATTTCACGTTTCGATCTATCTATCTATCAAATTCTTCTCTATCGGGTTTTGCTTTTCTCTAGTAAGACGCTTTCGGATGCTTTGGTGTAATGGAAAGTTTCAAATGCTAAATATTATGAGGGTTGTTATTTTATAACACAACTATGTTTTCGCGATCCTATTTGCTACTCTGCTAGTGAGTGTTGCGAAGTAGAATATATAAGATTAAGCAATGACATGCAGTCTGTGTGTATTGTCTGTGATATGTGGAAACTCATTGAAGAAACTTGGGCTGCCCTATGTTTGTTACGCGATGCACTGGACATGAAATAGATATCTTGTTTTCTTCTTTGTGTTTGGTTAACTTTTTGGCCATAAAGTGTGATTAATTAAGTGTCATCAACCAGACAAACCTTTTGGAGCTAGTGGTATTTCCTAGAATTTGAGGCTAAGACCAGTTGCTTTGGTTTGTCATCAACCAGGAAAACCTTTTTTTTTTTTTTGCTTTTGTCTGTTTTTCATCTTGTTATGAATTTACCAACAATAAGGTTTGGGGTGGTTGCAGGATTTCTAACAAAGACATAAAAAAGATATGACAGAAATAAAAGTGAAGCCAAAACTAGTTAAGGAGGTAAAGGGTGTGACGCCAAAACTAGTTAAGGAGGTGAATGTTGGGCTTCCTTCAGTAATTGTGGAGGGAATACTTGCATAAGTTGCATTATTACCTATTGAGACAATTGTTGGCTTCAGGCAGTTTTCCAAGGAATGGCCCTGTTTCCTTATTAGTGCTGAATTCCAAAATTTGAGAGCCAAATTTGTATCTCCTGGTGACAAAACCCAAAAAATCCTCGTCTCAAGGCCTTGTGGTTTTTGGCTTCAAAACTTTGAGGATGTTCTTGAAGAGTCAATATATCATTTAAAACACGAAAAACGTGATTATGTTGATCTTTCAACGCTTGGGGATCCACTTGTAGGGTCAATACACAAAAAGGAGGGTGATCATGACGCCAAGGGGGATCATAAGTTTAAACTTGGGTTTAAGTTGTCTTTTCCATTAAAGAGAGTGAAGGTTTTCGATTTCTTAGGATCATGTAATGGATTGGTTCTTTTAAATCTTGAGGTGAGCTGCGATCACTTTGTTTTGTGGAATCCATGTACTGGTATCTACAGAGAATTGTCAAGAATTGATTATTATACATCAAAACATCCCATTTGGATAGCATATGGTTTTGGATTTAGAGAAAGAGGTGTTTTATGATGTTCCTATACCACCTCCGGCAATAGGCTCCCGCTGTTGGCTAGGGATGCTGGGAGGGGAGTACCTTTGTTGATGGAAAATATATATCTCCTGAATGAAATAAATTAGGACACCTACTTGATGTCCTAGCAGCGGAAGTAGAAGATCTTGGAGTCCAGGTCTTGATCTACCGTTTCAGCGCAGCCTGGGGAATTTGGAGTTCATGAATCTTGGGTCCGACTTTTTGATCTAGACGATGCTCTATATGGGAAGGTATTTTATAAATGCCAAGATGTCTTGATACGACGATTTATGAACAATTATGGGTATGTGTGTCTACAACATGGATTTTGTCTATTAAATATAATTGATTTTAGTGTTGAAGGAAGATTTGGAGAAGACTATTTCAGGACTCACCTCAGGGCTTACCTTATACCATACACTCCAAAACCAGATTATGGAACAAGCATTTCCGGTGATTACATATAATTATAAAGAGGTGAGGTTTTTTTTTTTTTTGTCTTTGAGCTGATGTTTTCTATTATCTTGTATTCTTTTCACTTTCATGATTAATCAGACTATATGGCTTCCCCATGGTTCTTGACTACCAACTGAAATATATCTTTATTTAGTTTATTCTGCAGTCACTTCATAATTAGTTGCTCGCTCGCGAAGAGAGGATGGAAAGAAAGACAATGTTCACAAGGATAAATAATCCAGCTTCCACCTTGTACTTTTCTACTTACAACTACGATTAATATGAACATTATTGTTCAACAAATACTTTAGTTGTTATTGTCAAGACCCTAATTAATTGCTTTTCCTGTTTGTGTTTTTTTTCTCCCTATGTTTGGTACTGCTGTATGTTTTTGGTACCATCTACAAGATGATTACTATAATAGTAGTTTTCCAAGTACTTTAAAAAAAAAAAAGTTTCTATAATTTAGTTTTTGTGGTGAAAAATCCCTCTACAATAAAGTCAGATCTACTTGAACTTCTCGAAGCCAAATATGTCCCTACTGAAGAAACTACTTGTGCTCTTCTTCTGAAGTCATACTACATGAATGAACAGATAGAGAAAGCTGAAGCTGTATTTGCTGAGATGAGGAAGCATAGCGTTCCTCCAAGTATGTCTTATATGCCTTATCTTTTTACAGGGCAAGAAGTCTTTATATTCATGAATTCTAGAAGACAAGGAGAATAATATGTAAAAAGGAGTGGGTTAAATCACTAAATGTTATGAATGAAAAAGCAAAGGATAGCTAAATCAACCAATCCTGTGAATTTCGTCTGGTAGGTGTCTTTGTGGATCTGCAATTTCCATTGGCTGCACCTTTTGCTATGGTTATGTATATACTTTATTTTCCTTGATCCTGGGAAATACGGCTGGTCTGCCAATTCTTCACAGCTATTGTATATTTTTCGGGTACTGATTAAGTGTATTTTTGGTACCAATCAAGTATTCAATTCTGTCTCATATGGTCTTAGGTGGCGGATATAAAGACTAGCTAGATTTAAACATTAGATGGCACTATTGTTTAGTGATTTTGGGACAAGTAGATAAGCATAAAACCTTTGTTTATTCGTAAGGTATGGACGGAAAGAAAAGATGCAGGTATGTTGTTTTAGAAGCATAAAAAGGTGCAGCTTCTCCTGACATTGTATATTGTTGATAACACTTAGCTTCCCTAACAAACAAAAAAAGAAGTTACTAGACAATACTTGCAATTTTTTTTTTTGGGCAGACAATACTTGCAAGTTGCAAGAAATGCAATTACTGCCATTGAAAAGAACCCCGTGTTACAGACAAAAGATCGTCTTGCAACAAGCGGGATGATTAATTCTGAATAGGGGGAGTCAAGGATGACAGTATTGAGTTTGTGTTTTGTGTTGTTTATTATAAAAAAAAAAATGGGTCCAAAGGATGACAGTATTGAGTTTGTGTTTTGTGTTGTTTATTATAAAAAAAAAAATGGGTCCAAAGGATGACAGTATTGAGTTTGTGTTTTGTGTTGTTTATTATAAAAAAAAAAATTGGGTCCAAATTTTTGATTACAAACCTAGATCTACCCAAATCCCCCAACCCACAACGCCCTGGATCGAACCAGGGGCCCCTTGGTACAAAGCCAGCGGAAGTGCCACTGCGCTATTTGGGCGCTAGCCAAGGGCGGAGCCCCTTGAGTCCAAATTTGATAACACGTATTCGCCCCCGCCGGAGGTTGCGATAATTTAGCCCAAGTTGCGTGAAAAAGGATTTTGTGTGAAAAGAGGACTTAGTATCTGTTTTTTTTTTTTTTGTCAAGTGGACTTAATATCTGTTAGTCATGCTTTTATATACAAGGTTGTTATAGCTACTAAACTATGAGTTTCCTTTTTAAAACTTAATCAAACCTTAATTTGGAAAAGCTTTTGAAGGAGGGGAGGATAACATTTTTTTGTTTTTATATAATAAATGCAAATTTTCCACATGCTGCTGGTGGTCATGGAAAATTCACTAACACGGTTTCCAACTTAGAAAAAGTAGCATTCTATTATATCAGTGTCCAATGAACCTTTCTTTTGTTAAGCTACCACAGATCACATCTAGGCAATCTAGGAAATTGACAGTTGATTATTAACAAAAGGATTCTATATCTCTTCCTTTGAGAAATATGGGTACTGGAAATTTAAGTTTCAAATACTATTAGGTGTTGAGTTTTGGCCTGAATTAAATAGACCCACTAATTTAGCCCGGATATAAAAAGATAGTTAGGGTTATGTTGTTGGGTGTGTAAACAATAAGATTTGTGCGAGGTTTGCGAACCAAAAGTAGGAATAGATCTTGTATACCGCAAAACACACAAGTATGAAGAAGAATAAGAAAATGGTATTGGTGCCATACCCTGTTGCAGATGAAGAAGAGCAAAGTTGAAGATGGTCCACAAGTAAGAGGAGTAAAAAAACAAGATGGATTAGGGCTCCTTGTTCTCCTTAGTAAGGTGGAGTTAGCAGTATAAGTGGAGTTTATTCTCCCAATGCAGTATTGTAGGTGGAGCATTTGCTCCCAACGAAGTTGTACTAATATTGTTGAATATTAGTGAGAAGATTCGTAGAGAGTAGATATAGGCAAGATTAAGGCCGAACCACTATAAATCTTGTGTCTGTTTTAATTTTCTACAATCTCTGTTATGATTTTATGCATGATCTTGGGAGTCCCATCAAGCGAAGGGGAATTTATTCCCAACAACTGGTAGCGGAGCTGTGATTGTAGTTACGGAAGAGCCAGGTTGCAGTATATCCAGATCTGTTGGATCTATAGTGGAGCTTGAAGATGCAGATATAAAAATTTGCAGGCCAATAAAAAAAAGTTGAAGGTAGCTGGATGCACACAAACAGAAAAGAAGGAAGCAACGTGTGAAGATTGCAGATTCAGTTAAGGTTGATGGCATACCGATTTTGTTCAGTTCACGGTGGAGATTGTTGGGTTTTTGGTTGAATTAAATAGGCCCAGTAATTTGGTGAGATAGTGGTTAGTCTTACCCCTCACACAGTCCTTGCATGTTAGTTGATCATAAATTAGGAGTGTATTCTGGCGGCTACAGCGTTTCCTCAGACAAGACTCAGATCCATTAACTCACATTAAGTTTTGCATAAGCTGTCATTAAATATCTAGAAAATACTTCCGCTGTGCTGATGATGATGTTCCCGTATCGGATGATGGAAATGTGATTTTGTGTCTGTTTGACGATGTTTCCATGGTGAATTTATACTTTCACTGTATGTTGGCCACGTGGTGGCACTGTTACTCAGTAATTACTGTATGTTTGTTAAATGGATGTCGAGTCGTTTCACTTAGCTGACATATGCAGTTCAACCAGTTGGAAAAGTTAAATTTGAATGTTCTAGTGCCATTCGTGCCAAATCCCGATGCAGCTGGCAGTGACCTTTGATTGTTGGTTTTGGAGGCTTCTTCTTCCATAGTCTCTATAAGTTGAAGCAAGATTGAAGAACTAGATTCAGAGCTGTTTATTGCGAAATTATACTGATCTGAAAGCTTGAGTTATACTTGCACTTCTCCATAGAGCCGAAAATATGAAATCTTGAGTGTTGAGCTTAATTATAAATCTTCTTGAGTAATTCATTGAAGATATCATATTATGAGAGTTACACACATCTTAGTGCGGCTTGGGATTAGTTCTATTAAGGTAGGATTTGTAGGCCCAAAAGTGCCTAAGAGGGGAGGGGTGAATTAGGCTGTAAAACTTTTTCGGACAATAAAGATCTGGTTTTTAAGAAACCAATTCTTTAAAGCACTAGATGAGTGTTTAGAGTAAGAGACGAGTAAGGGGAGTAGAGAAAAATTGACACAAGTGATTTGGAGTGGTTCCTCCTCACCAGGTACCTCCACTACCTAAAGGTTCATTTGTTTAGGATTTGAAACATTCACTATACTTAGGTTTTTACGGGTTCAACCTTAACCTTTATAATCACAAGCTTTTCTAGGCTAAGCTCAAACCTTTACAAGCTTTTCACAGACTAAGCTCTAACCTATCCTCAAATCTAATCCTAGACTTGAGCACCCAGCAAATCTAATCTAAGACTTGCTTACAAATGACCCTTTGAATGTGTTTTACAATGTAAGCAGAAAAACTAGATCCGATACCAAAGTTTCAAGCACAAGTATACACTCAGATTTTACACAATTACTGGGATAAATCTTCAAAGGTGTAATGGACCCTCTTTATAGAGTTTGAGTGTGGGGGATAAGCAGCTGTAACGGCTCTTTGAACTCTTAGTTGACTTCACTTCATTAAAGCTTCAGTTTGGTACCGTTGCACCATTGTCAACTCCTTGGTTGGAAAGTATTACCAAATCTGGAAAGTTTGGACCACCATCTTGAGTTGAGTAGGAGTTAGGTGGGAAAGTCTTATGCACTTCCACAATGTCTTCACTCTTACTTGTTCATCAGTTCAAACGGTTGGAAGAGGATTTTAATTGCTTGGAGGACCACATGCAACTTGCACAAAAGTTTAAAAGTGACAGCTCGCAGATATGGTTGCACAAAAAACCATCTGGCGTGTTTTTGAGATATGGTTTCAACAAAAACCATAATTCCTCCTGTAAGCTAAAATCAACACAAGGAAGGCTAAAAGCACACTTGTAATTTGTTAGTCATCAAAACCAAATATCAGTCATGACAAAACATGGTTAGTTCACTAATTATCATTAGGAAGTGAATAACCTAATTTTTGGTCAATAGGATTTAGCAAGCGGGTGGTGAATGATAGGTTTGAACTTAGCTGTAACGCCCTGATTTTTTTGGCAATTATGGAATTTTTGAAATTTAATTCCCAATTTTACCCTCGAAGAATTTCTGGGATTTATAGTCAAAGGAATTATTTTGTATCCTTGGAAATAGTACGTTTATTTTGGAATTACTCCTAAATTGAGATTTCTTTTATAGTTTGTTTGGATAGATGGGGAAGGGAAGGGAAGGTAGGAGAATGAAGGAGAATTTTTAATTTAACCTTGTTTGGAAAAAGAAGCTAATGGAAGGGAAAGGGAATTTTTTAACCTTCATTGCCCTCCATTCTCCTTAAAATATCTCCCCACCGTTTTGGTGGGAAATGGAGGGGAAAGAAATATTAAAACTAGATGATGATTTAAAATTTCATAATTAGCCTTTTATATTTTAAAAAATAATTTATAAGTAAAGATATTTATGTAATTTAAAAAATATTACATGCCATTCCCCTCCCTTCCCTTTAATGAATATATCCAAACAAGTTAAAATTAAAATTTTCTCATCCCACCATTCATATCCCTTTCATTCCCATTTATTCTCCTCCCTCCCTTCCCCTCTATATTTCTCCAAACAAACTGTTAGATTTTATTTGTGTTTGTACGTAAAACACAAAACTATGCCGTTTTTTTAGAAGCTCATAACGCAAAACATAGCCAAGCACGAGTTTACTAGGGATAATCCCACGGGAGGTCCTATAACATATTCCGAAACTCATTTGAGTCCTAAAATAAAAAAATGACTCGTTTGAGTCCTATAACGTTTAAAAGGAATACCAATTGAGTCCCCATCTATTTTTCCGTTAAATTTTCTATTATCTTTAAGTATTTTTAGTCACTATATGCCTATATAGTATTATTTTAGTCCCTATAATTTTTTAAAATTTTCATTATGATCCTTCAAAAAAATAATTAAAAAATAAGAAAAAGAGATTTGAAACACTAAATGCATATCATTACATACATTAGCCTTTAGGATTTCGAGTTTAGGATATAAAGTGAAGTAGTAAGCTAAAAATACTAAATGCTAAAATCCTAAATCCTAAACTCTAAATCCCAAAATTAACAACACTAAATTGTAAAATTCTCAACTTTATATCATAACCCTCTAAATTGTAAATTTAAAAAATCTTAAACACTAAACGATACATTGTAAACGCTAAACTGTAAAACTTAAATCTTAAATTCTAATCTCTAAAATTCTTAAACTATCAATCTTATATTCTAAACTTTAAAAATCTAAAACCTTAAACTCTAAATACTAAAATATTGAAACACTAAATCCTAAATCATAAATCGTAAACCTTCTACTCTAAAACATAAAAATCTAAATCCTAAAATCCTTAACTTCATATCATAAACCTCTAAACTCTAAATCCCTAAAAAACTTAAACCCTAAATTCTAATTCCTAAATCCTAATCTCTAAACCCTAATAACCTAAAATCTTAATGTAACAGTCCGGATAAAAATTTGCATTTTTACCCGAACTGTAAAGGTCTTTATACAGTGATTTATCATTGAATTTAATCTTGGGTAATTAATTCAAGGTAAATCGAGCATCGGATTACAAAACCTAGCCCTTTCCGACGCTCAGGATTTTTCTGTGGATTTTACGGACCAAAGTTGAAATTTTTCAGGTCTAGGAATCCTCGGAAAAATCCAGTTCAACCTCGTTGGAACGGACCAGAAATAAAACTAAGGGGGGGTATGAAAGTTATTTTCTGGTTCGGATGATACACGCTCAGTTATGCAGACAGACCTGCATAATTGAGGCGGCTCAATTATGCAGGCAGTGCTTGCCATCTCCTGTGTCGCTCGTGCCTTGCCTTCCTCCTGTACCATCACCTTTTTCTGCTTATAGAAACCACCACAACATCTCTTCTTCTCCTTTCTGTAAACAACAACACCACACACACCACCCGCATCCCTTCTTTTCTTTTTTCCTTTCTTTTTCTTTTCTTTTTCTTTTTTTTTTCCCCTTTCTTCTTCTCTTCTCCTCCTCGTGACCCGATGCCACCACCACCATCCGAGACCACCTGCACCATCACCACCGTCATTTCCTCTCTTCCTTCCTCCCTCGCTTTCATCGCCATCCCGCCAAGCTAGCAGCGCTGCTGCCGCCGCCAGTGAAGGCAAGTCGAAAGGTTCGCCCCACTGCCGGCTGACGACCCGCCTTCCTCTTCCACTCGCACCTCCTCCTGCCTCCAGCGAAGCTGCGCTGCCCACGCTCCCCTTACCGCCGCCTCGCTTGTGCCGCGTCTCCGTCGCCTCGCCTCGCTCGCCGCCGCTGCAACCCACAGTAAGGTGAGCAGACCCACGAGTTAGGACGACCCGCTTGACCCGCGTTTGAACCGGATCAGACCTGGGTCTTGGATGCTAGGTCAGGCCTTAGCTTGGGCCTGCGAGTTGGTCCTTGCCTTAGTCTGGGCCTTTGGCACCTGACCAGGGGCAGAACCAGTTTGGGCTGGGTTCGTTTGGACTGCATAGTGTGGCCCAGTCCAGTTTATAATAATAATAATAATAATAATAATAATAATAATAATAATAATATGGTTATTTCCTGAAGAAAATAATGGGAATTAATTCTGGATATATACATATTATGGTAAGTATTTTTGGGAAAATATATATATGATTATATGTTTGGAAAAAAATAATAATAAATATAGGATATGGAAAATAATTAATTTTCATGAAAATATTTTTGGAAAGGGTATCATCAAAGTATATATCGGAATAGTATCCGGAACGTTTATTAAATTATTTTTGGTACATGAAATAAAATGGTGAATAATGATGATAACGAGTTATACCCGAGACGTTGTCTGAACCGACATAGTATTTTATTTTATGGCTTACTGTATAGTCTGTCATATTGCATATCATTGCCATGCATCTTATGTGTGCATGTTTTTATGCTTAACATAGGAGCCGATAGTGGGCATTCCATGTGGATCTGGATTTTGGAATCTACTGTGGAAATTCGGAGTTACGTAAACGACTAAGGTGAGGATATAAGCTTATAAACTTCGGTATGTTGCCTGTGATACTCAAGCTGCTGTTTAAATTATTCGGTACTGTGTCTATATTGTTGATAATTGCCTTGAATGTGTTATATTGGATTTTGTTGTGATTTTCGGTACTTGAATTGTTGATTGAACTGATGAGTTATTATGGAATCTATGATTATTGTTGATGGATTGAACTCGGTGATTTCCTTATGAGCCTTGATTTGTTGATGTTAGACTGTTAGCTGGGAATAGTCTGTAGCTGTGATCTAAGATGAATATATTGTGAGTTGGAACTATTGAATTATAGTCATGAAGGTATACAGGAATAATAATGGACTTGGTCATCACGTGGAAAGTAAAGGTACGACCGGATGGCTAGAGACTGTTTTGTGGTGGCCATGATCGGGTTACTTGTGATAAGCATGTCTATGCTTGGTTGGGATGTCTATCCCTGTGATTTGAGAATTGGGATGTCGATCCCTGTGATTGTTACTTGGGATGTCTATCCCTGTGATTTGAGATTTGGGATGTCTATTCTTGTGATTGATATTTGGATGTCTATCCCGGGTTCTGTATTGATCTGGCACCCGAAATGAGTTAATAACCTGGTACGACCCTAGCTTAACATGTGGCATGACCCTAGCTTAACATCGGGAGACATGTTGTTGATATTGGGCCGTTGGGCCGTTATCCTGATATATACACTATTTGTGCCACGTGTTGGCATTGTTATTTAGTAAACACTGTGTGTTGGGTAATTGGAGGTCGGAGTGTTTCACTTAAACCATTAACCCTAAATTTTTGAATTTTGAACCCTAAATCCTAAATTCTCAACCCAAAAAGTATAAAATCCTAATCATAAAATCCTTAAACCTTAAACCCCATACCTTAACACCCTGAATCCTAAACCCTAAATTGTAAATCTTAAACCCTAAACCTTAAAATCTTAAATTTATTTTTGTTTTAGCATTTTAGGTTAAAACCCTAAATCTCAAAATCTTAATCATAAATTTCGAACTATAATTCTTAAATATTAGAGTTTAGGATTTAAGAAATAGGATTTAGAATTTAGGATATTAGAATTTAGGGTCTAAGGTTTTAAGTTTTTAGGGTTATAGATTTTAGGTTTTTGGCTTGAGAATTTAGGATTTTGAAACGCCCCGACCCGTATTTACCGTACACAGTAAACACGTGCCGGAACTGTGACCACCCAACCCAATAAACCCAAGCATACAGTGTGAACAACAATAACTCGGGCCCAACGGCCCAATACAATAAACAACATAATCAACATGACCGGCCCAATGGCCCAACAATAATGAAGACATGCACAGCGGAAGACTTAAA
>JAKUCV010005432.1:0-66567 GCA_028386065.3 Turnera subulata
CATGATCTGGGTTACTTGTGACGGGCATGTTGATGCCGGTTTGATTGGGATGTTGATCCCTGAGATTGTGATTGGGATGTTGATCCCTGAGATTGATATTGGGATGTTGATCCCTGAGATTTAATATTGGGTTGTTGAATCCGGGTTCTTTTTTATCTGGCACCATAAACAGGTTGATAGCCTGGTACGACCTTAGCTTATCCGTGACGGGACAGGAAAGATAAAAATTGGAAAATGGATTTTTGATTTCGTCTTAATAGTCCTTGGTACGTTTGGGTCGAGTCTTGAGTTTGGTCTGTCTTGTACGGTATTGTCTTTGGTATGATTGTGACTATTGTCTGTATTTCTTCTTTGAAGTATTATAGTTGCCTGCATATCTCTGTTTATCCTTCGTCGGTGAGCACTTCGGACTCACCCCTCACCTACGGGCTTTCTGTAACAGCCCGGGTAAAACTTGGATTTTTACCGGGACTGTTAAAGTCGTTATACAGTGATTTACCGAATGAATTAATCTTGGGTAATTAATTCAAGGTAAATCGGGAGTCGTTTTTTGAAACCAAGAATTTTTCCGTGCTCGTGATTTTTCCATGGATTTATCGGAACTAAGTTGGTATTTTTCGGGTTTCGGAATTTCTCGAAAAATCACACCGGAAAATAACTAAGGAGGTATCTGTTATTTTCTGGTCCGGATCGGACTCGCCCGTAATACGGACGAATTGTATTATTTGATCATCACATGTATAATAGTATTTTTCTCAGTTTATAAGAAGAAGCAGATCGGTGGAGAAGGAGAGGAAGAGAGGAGAGGAGAAAAAAAAAAGAAAAAGCGAGAAAAGAGAGAAAAAAAAAGAGAAAAAAAAGAAAAAGGAAAAAAAAAGAATAGAAACAAAAAAAAAGAGAAGAAGAAAATCAAGAAAAAGAAAAGAAACGAAAATCTGAAAAAAAAAGAAGAGAAAAAAAGAAGGGAAAAAATGGAAAAAAAGGAACCGGACAGCAACTGTTCACGCCAGCCTCCTTATACTGTTCACAAGGTGGAGCTCCGGGCCGTATCACGTCTCACCACCACCGCCAGCCGAGTCGCCGTCCCGTCGCCTGTCGACCGCCGTTGCCCCCGTGACGTTCTGCCGTGAGACGCGCCGCCAGGGAGCCTAGACCCGACGCAGATCCGGCGGATCCAACTCCTCGGCGTCTCCCATTTCCTTTCGGCGATGCAGCACCAGTTTCTCGCTGCCCCCGCGCCGCTTATGCCGCCCAGACGTCGTGGTCGTGCTAGCTCGTCCATTCCCGCCCGTTCACGCCGTCGCCGCTGCGTCAACCCGAGGTGAGACCCGCTTGACCCGCATCCGACCCATTTAACAGTCGGGTCGCGCCTTGGATCCTCTGGGTTGGGCTGTACGCGTGGGCTGGGCTGTGGGCAGGTGCTGGGCCGGACCCTGGCGGGCCTGCTGCCTTGGTCTGGGCTTGGTCCTGTTCAGCCCAGTTCGATTTATCTTTTTTTTTTAATTTAACAAAATAATATATATATATTCTAGTATATAATTTTGGAAAAAATTATATATTTATTTTTATAAAATTATGGACAATTTGATTCTGAAATTTTTATTAAAATATAAATATATTTACTTGGGTAAATAATTAAGTTTTTTTTGGAAAAACTATTATTAATTGGAAAATATATATGTACCTTGAAATAAATTCTGGAAAATTAATATGCATATTATTTTCGTCTGGAAATTATGGTTATGGAAATTATATATATATATGTGTACTTGTAAATTAAAGTTAATTATATTTTTTGTTGAAAAATATTATTATATATATATTTAGAAAAAGATAAATACTAGATAAATATTTTCTGAAAATTATAAATAGCTTATTATTTTTCTAGAAAAATTATGGTAATTATTATTTTGGGAATTATTGATATTTTATGAGAATATATTTTGGAAGAGTTTTAATTAAAGTATGGTACCGAAATTATATTCGGAAATACGTACGGTAAATTATTTTCGGTAAATGGAAATAATAAACGAATATGAACCGGGATGGGATATTTCATAATATTGGCATCATAGTATACCGATTATGTGCATTTATGTGTATGTATCATTTTGATATATAGGTTTGGATATCGGACATTATTTTCCAGAGTTGAGTAATCGGCCAAGGTGAGGATAGATAAACCTTGATATGTGCCCGTAATGCTGTGTGTGTTTCTTTGTTTGCGTATTTTGCTGCTAGATTGTTCTGTTGGAATAATTATCGACTGATACCTGATTGCTGTGGAATTATCGATGCTGTTGTTGGATTGTGATAGATTTGTGTATATTATGTTGAGAATATTGATGAACTGGTCAATGTGGATAGTTGTGTGTTTTGTTGTTTGAATGAACTACTGAGAGGGTCATTGTTGGATATTTGACTGTTATGGTTATTGATGTTGCTGTTGTTGGACTGTGCTATTGGTCGTGTGGATATTGTGATGAACTGTTAATTGTGAATAATTGGTGTTACATGTATTGTTGATGGAAATTGGAATTGATATGATATGATGATATAATTGTCACTTGGAAAGTAGTGGTACGACTAGATGGTTAGAGACTAGTTCTGTGGTGTCATGGCCAGTGGGTTGGTTGGTTGGTTGGGGTGTTGACCCCGGATTTGTGATATTGGGATGTTGATCCCGGATTTGTGATATTGGGATGTTGATCCCGGATTTGTGATATTGGGGTGTTGACCCCGGATTTGTGATATTGGGATGTTGATCCCGGATTTATGACATTGGGATGTTGATCCCGGAATTGTGATATTGGGATGTTGATCCCGGATTTGAGATATTGGGATGTTGATCCCGGATTTGTGATATTGGGATGTTGATCCCGGATTGTGGTGGGGCCTGGCATCCAGAATTAGTTAATAACCAGGTACGACCCTAGCTTGTCCAGTGACGGGCTCGGAAGATAAAATTGGTAATAAAAATAATTAAGCATTCATTTGGTCTTGGTTTTGATATGATTCAGTAGGATTCCTCTATCGTGTTGTTTGTGTTGGTTTCCTCTGTTATGTTGTTCGTGTTGGTTTCCTCTGATGTGTTGTTGAGTTGGATTTCTCTATCGTGTAGTATGTGTTAGTTGTTTTGGCAGTATCCTTGTGATGTGATTGTTCTTGCTTATTGTTGTGAATGTTGTGTTTATTTCGAAAGTATTATGGTTGATTATATATCACTGTTTATCTTTCGTCGGTGAGCGCTTCGGACTCACCCCTCGCCTGCGGGGTTTCATCCCGTAGGATGAGTTGCTTGTAGTGCAGGAGCGTACCGGGCAAGCTGAAGCGTACCCTCGGACAGGACTCGGATCCATTAGTTGCGTTGGGCTTGCATACGTTATCATGTGAGTCATAAGTCTTCCGCTGTGCATATGGTTGAGTTTACTGCTGTGTGTATGTTGTGATTGGGCCATTGGGCCGGATGGTTGTTGTTGTTGATGTCCCCGAGGTTTGGGTGACGAGTTCCAAGTTGGGCCGAAGGGCCGGTTATCAGTCTTGGTATTGGGCCGTTGGCCAGTTTATTGTTTTATACACTGTTTGTTGGGCTTTGTTGGGTTGGGTTGTCACAGTTCCGGCACGTGTTTACTGTATACGGTAAATACGGGTCGGGGCGCTTCATTTTCATCCCGTAGGATGAGTTACTTTTGGTACAGGTTGGGTGCATTCCAGACAGGCTGCAGCGTTATCCCTTGGACAGGGCTTGGATCCTTAGTTTGCATCTATGTCGCATACAGTGTTTAGTGAGTTGTTAAGTCTTCCGCTGTGCATTTTATTGATATTATTGGGCCATTGGGCCGGTTTTGTTATTTATGATGTTTTCTAATTTGGGCTGATGGGCCCGGGTTTCAGTTGTGTACACTATATGCTTGGGCTTATTTTGGTTGGGTTGTCACAGTTCCGGCACGTGTTTACTGTGTACGGTAAATACGGGTCGGGGCGTTTCAAAATGAGAAAAGAAGATTAAGTACTAATAGTTAGGTCTATTTATTTTATATTTAATTAAAACTCATGGTCTCCAAATCCGAAAATCTCAGGACCCAAATATTTCATCGGAACTATTATAAAATAAAAGGTGATTGATGGTATATAATGACTTGATAATGAACTTGATGATTTTGATAAAAAGAAAATAAGAAGAGAGTAAGTTATAAGGGAAGAGAATAAGATATTATGGAGTATAAGGGAGAGAATTCTATTATTTCTGAATGAATGAATATCACATCTATCATCCTCTATTTATAGGCAATTGGAACAGTGTGAACGGTCCAAAATGTGCGGCTACGAGTTGTCATTGGGTTGTCGACCACGAGTTGTCATCGGGTTGTCGGCAACGAGTTGTCATCGCGTTGTCCAAGATGATGGCTAGCAAAGTCTTACTTATACTGTCCAAGATGGTAGTGAAGTCTTACATATTGTCAACTACAATGAACATTCACTTGATTTATTCATAACACTCCCCCTTGAATATCATTGTAGAAGATAGGATAAAATACGCTTAGGAAAAACTGCCTCGTTAAAAACCTTACCAAGAAAAACCCAGTGGGATAAAAACTTGGTGAAGGGAAAAAGAGTGCAGTGCGTATTCTACTCCCCCTCATTTTGGCCTCCTTTGATGTCTCGAAGTCGTCGCATGCAATTCTTCTTTATCAACTTTTCAAAAGTTGAAGTAGGTAGTGATTTCGTAAAGAGGTCTGCCAAATTTTCACTTGAATGAATCTGTTGAACACAAATATCACCATTCTTCTGAAGATCATGAGTGAAAAAGAATTTTGGTGATATGTGCTTTGTCCGGTCGCCATTAATGTATCCTTCCTTCAATTGGGCAATGTAGGCAGCATTATCTTCATAAATGATTGTTGGAACATTTTTCCCACTATCCAATCCACAAGAATCTCGAATATGTTGTGTCATTGATCTTAGCCAAACACACTCTCGACTGGCTTCATGTATGGCTACAATTTCTGCATTATTTGAAGAAATGGCAACAATACTTTGCTTTGTGGATCGCCACGATATAGCAGTTCCTCCACAGGTAAATAAGTAGCCTGTTTGTGACCGAGCTTTATGTGGATCAGATAAATAACCTGCATCTGCATAACCAATTAGACCGGGTTTGGACCCAGAGAAATAAAATAATCCCATATCCATTGTACCCCGAAGCTATCGAAAAATTTGTTTTATCCCATTCCAATGTCTTCGAGTTGGAGCAGAAATATATCTTGCTAATAAACTGATAGCAAAAGATATATCAGGCCTTGTATTAGTAGCAAGATATATTAAAGCCTCAATCGCACTGAGATATGGTACTTCCGGACCAAGAATCTCTTCATTATCTTCTCGAGGTCTAAAAATTATCTTTCTTTTGATTAAGTGACCTCACAACCATCGGGGTACTTGTTGGATGCGCTTTGTCCATATAAAATCTTTTCAATACCTTCTCGGTATAATGTGTTTGATGGACAAAGATCCCATTTTCTAAATGGGCAATTTGAAGATCTAGACAGAGTTTTGTCTTTCCAAGATTTTTCATCTCAAATTCTTTCTTTAAACAATGCACGGCTTTGGAAACTTCTTCAGGAGTTCCAATAATATTTAAATCATCAACATAAACAGCCATGATGACATATTCATGCATGGACCTTTTAATAAAAACACATGGACATATGGAATCATTATTGAAACCTTCTTTTACCAAGTATTCACTGAGACGATTATACCACATACGTCCAGATTGTTTCAAGCCATATAAAGATCTTTTCAATTTAATTGAGTATATATCCCGGGAATTAGTTGCTTCGGGCAACTTGAGTCCTTTGGGGACTCTCATGTATATATCATGGCTTATAGGTCCATAGAGATAGGCTGTAACAACATCCATTAGACGCATTTCTAATTTTTCATGTACTGCTAGACTAATTAGATACCGAAAAGTTATTGCATCCACCACAGGGGAGTATGTCTCCTCATAATCAATACCAGGTCGTTGGGTAAAACCTTGTGCGACAAGCCGTGCTATATATCTCACAATTTAATTTTTCTCATTTCTTTTCCGCACAAATACCCATTTGTAACCAACCGGTTTTACACCGTCAGGTGTTGGGACTACAGGCCCAAAAACTTCTCGCTCCATGAGCGAGTCTAACTCAGCCTTAAATGCGTCTCTCCATTTTGGCCAACCATTTCTACACCGGCATTCATCAATTGATTTAGGCTCATGATCCTCATTTCCTTCCATAATATTTAGCGCTACATTATAAGTAAATATTCCATCGACGGTTATTTCACATCGATTCCATCTTGTTCCTGATATAATATAGTTGATTGAGATCTCATCATTTTGATTTATTTCAGATACCTGAGTTACTTCTGGAACATTACAATTTATGTCAGGAACCTCTTCTGGAGGATTATCCTCTTCTTGAGGATTTTTACTTTGAACCTCTGTAGGAGGTTTTATTACCTCGTTGGGACCCATCTTGTATCTTTGCTCCTTTTTTCTGTCGAGGATTTCTATCTTTGGAACCGAGTGGTCTGCCACGCTTCTAGCGTGCTTTTGCTTCATTTGCAATCTTTGGTTGTCCTTCGGGGACATCAATTCTAGCAGGAGCATTTGCAGCTGGTACATGAGATTTGGTCACTCTATTGATGTCAGTAAAAGCGTCTGGCAATTGATTTGCTATATTTTGCAAATGCATTATCTTTTGAACTTCAAGTTCACAATGATTTGTTCGAGGATCAAGACTTGATAATGATATAGCATTCCATTTAATTTCTTTATCCAGCTGCTTATTTTCTCCCCCTAATGTTGGATAAACATTTTCATCAAAATGACAATCAGCGAACCTTGCTGTAGATAAATCTCCAGTTGTTGGTTCCAAATATTTTATAATTGATAGAGATTCATATCCAACATATATTCTCAATCTTCTTTGAGGGCCCATTTTAGTTCTCTGTGGTGGAGCAATTGGCACATATACTGCACAACCAAAGGTCCGAAGATGGGAGATATTAGGTTCGTGATCATGAACCAATTGAATAGGGGAGTGCTTATGATAGCTTGTTGGCCTGATGCGCATAAGTGCGGCTGCATGCAAAATAGCATGTCCCAGGCAGTAATGGGGAGTTTACATCTCATCAATAATGGCCTAGCAATCAATTGGAGGCGTTTGATCAACGATTTTGCAAGACCGTTTTGGGTATGAACATGAGCTACAGGATGTTCAACCACAATTCCAATTGACATACAATAGTCGTTGAACGCCTTAGAGGTGAATTCAGCAGCATTAACAAGACGTATAGTCTTGATTGCATGATCAGGGAAGTGTGCTCGCAATTTGATCAATTGGGACAATAAGCGCGCAATTGCCAAATTGCGGGAGGACAACAAACACACATGGGACCATCTAGTTGATGCATCAATTAAAACCATAAAATATCTAAATGGTCCACACGGTGGATGTATAGGTCCACATATATCTCCCTGAATTCTTTCCAAAAATATTGGTGATTCAGAACCAACTTTATCATATGAAGGCCGGATAATTAATTTTCCCTGTGAACAAGTAGTACATGAAAATTCATTAGATTGAAAAATCTTCTGGTTTTTCAGTGGATGACCAAATGAATTTTCAATAATTCTGCGCATCATTATTGATCCGGGATGGCCCAACTGGTCATGCCAAATTTTTAACTCATTAGTCAGCTTCAGGCTGGTGCCAGCTTCTGGCTGGGCATAATAACTTTGAATGACTCGAATATTTGTGTAGTACAATCTAGAGGACAATACAGGTAATGTTTCCACAACTTGTTTATTACCTGTAGTAGTAACTTTTGTAATGCAGAGATATTCAGCATCTATTTCATTCATTGTCTCAATATGATATCTATTTAAACAGATATCCTTAAAACTCAACAAATTTCTTTGAGACTTTGAAGAGAACAAAGCATTTTCAATGATTATTTTTGTTCCCTTTGGTAGTAAAATTTGAGCTCTTCCGGAGCCTTCAATTATTTTTCTACTACTAGAGATTGTACTAACATATGCCTTTTCAAATTTCAAAGTAAAAAAATATTTTCGTTCATTAAATAAGGAATGAGTTGTTGCACTGTCTGCTAGACAGATATCTAAGTCATTGTTCTTGGAACCATATAGTTGAATGTCCATATCTTAATAGGGTAGAGACTCGTGCTGATAACGTGTTATAAAATAAAAGGTGATTGATGGTATATAATGACTTGATAATGAACTTGATGATTTTGATGAAAAGAAAATAAGAAGAGAGTAAGTTATAAGGGAAGAGAATAAGATATAAGGGAGTATAAGGGAGAGAATTCTATTATTTCTAAATGAATGAATATCACATCTATCACCCTCTATTTATAGGCAATTGGAACAGTGTGAACGGAACAATGTGAACGGTCCAAAACGTGCGGCTACGAGTTGTCATCGGGTTGTCGGCCACGAGTTGTCCAAGATGGTGGCTAGCAAAGTCTTACTTATACTGTCCAAGATGGTAAAAAGTCTTACATATTGTCAACTACAATGAACATTCACTTGATTTATTCATAACAGGAACCATAAATAAAAACTTCCTAAATGAGTAAAGAACATTAAGTACTAATAATTAGGACTATTTAGTACAGATTAATTAAAACCCATGGTCTTAAAATCTCACAAAAATGGGACCCATATTTCATCAGTTACAACAAAATACTTCCTAAATGAGAAAAGAAAATCACGTAATAATAATCAACACGATTTATTCACTTGAAAATTCAGAAAAAAAAAATACAAATCAAAGGAAAATCTCTCCACTTCCAATTTTACGACTCCTCCCTCCTTTTTCATCGGTTCCTCTACACTCTTGCTGCAACCCTCCTCTTCTCTAGCGCCACCACTATAGCTGCTGACCTCTAGCTCCAGTTCCCTTCCCTATGCCTGGTTGTCAACACTAGCACGGGCCTTAACCTTATCGACCTCCGAGAGTGCCGCCGTCCAGTTAGATCCGAGCCAACCCGTTAAGATCCAGCTAGATCCTAAGCAAACCAAGTCGCCGAAGCAAGATCTAGCCAGATCTCGAACAAGCACTACCTATTCATGGCTAATGATGAGAAAAGCCACATAGGGGTTTGCAAAAAGCTTCCACCGACGTTGGCGACATCGGAAGAGTGTCACAGCGATTGCGATTCATCGTCTTCAGTGGTCGACGACAGCGATTGCATCCTGGATGCGTCTTCTTCTTCTTTTCGGAAGACCATCTTCCTGCTGTTCGATCTCAATCTGCTGCCGCTGATGGATGAAGACAACAATTTTGACGATGTTTTAGCCACGACTTTGTGTCTCTAATGTTTAAATTTTTTTTTTTTTTTGGTTTTTCTAATACCTCTCCCAGATCTGGGTAGGGAGCCGGTTCTTACTACCTGGATTATGCTATTGTGGTGGTACAGAATCTAGGGGTGGTGGATGTTGTTGATGCTATTGTGGTGTGGTGGTGGTTAACGTGAAAGGGGAAGAAAATTTTCTTTTTCATGGATTAATAGCTGGGTAGATGTAATTAATTAGTTTTTTTGGGTATTTAAATTTGTGTTGATGGATAAAAAATAAAATTTTAATGTCTAGCTAAAAATGGGTAAATATTATCACATACTTCAATTAAAATTAATTAAAAGTAAATTAATTAGGTGCAATTAATTAGGTTTATAATTAGTTTAGTTTTTTTAGACATATAAAAATATGTTGTTGGATAAAAATAAAAAATTTAGTATCTCGCCAAGGGTAAATATTATCACACACTTTTAAAATGAAGAAAATATTCACCCTATATTTTAAAATATTTTTTATTTAGAACCCCCCCCCCCCCAATGCCACGTGTCATCTTCTTATTGGTCTACCTCAGCCAAGGGCGCCAACCGGGCGCCCATCGCCACGTGGACAGTCCACGACAGCCTCCAGCACACGCCAAATTGGGTGAATAGTGCTTCAATTTTGACTTTGGGTGATTTGAGTGGAAATTGGATAACTGAGTACCTTAATTGGCTGAAATGTGGTAGCTTGGGGAGGAAATTGACGTTTTTGTAACACAGGTCCCAAACTGAGTAGTTTTGGTTAACTGAGGGCCTATAAAGGGCATTAAGCCATTAATATCAAAGATAATTAACTAGTCTTTCGATTTTAACCACTAAATTTGGTTTAATTAATCTGAAAAATTATTTAAAAAATGAGAGCTTGATTGTTTAGATACCTTTTTTGGTGTTAGAACTACCACCCCCAACTGTTATAGAATTATGTGAGCTTTGAGCTTGATTATCAAGATACATTAGCAGTCTCTGGTAGTTTGAGACACAAGCTCAATTATTATTTCCTTTCATTTTCTTATTTATTTATGTTATTGCATGCAGTATCTAGTAGTTTGCTTTCCGCTTTTATGTGCTTCACATGTATATTGCATGAGGTAAGGTTTTATTTTTTATGAAATAGTACTTCACCTGTAGGTGGGGTGCCTCATACCTTACTACCAATGAGAAGTTTTCAAATACAATTCTTTGGTTCACTTTAAAAGGAGTTGTAGTTTTTTCTGAGTTTTTCCACTTTTTTTTTTAAAAAAAGGTAATGACTCTAAGATATATGAAATATCCTTAAACCTTGCGTTTTAAGATAAATTCTCACAACTATCTTACACAAGAATGTTGGCATTCCTTCCCAACCACCATAAAAATCACCTCTAATGAACTTGAAGATTCTCCTTGCTCTCCTCTAGATGTTATAACATGTCTGCCAAAATAGCTCCTTAGCGTTTAAACCGATCATTCTCCAACTATAGCCGGAAGATTTCGCTTTTGAGTTTTCGCATCTCTTGAGAAGTTGGAGTCGCCTTCTCCTCTAATTGGGCATCACGGCGAGAAGCCTTGTCGAGGCGCATTTGAAGGCAACTAGTCCCAAAAATATAACCTTTCTATCGAGACTCAATTTCATGAGCTGTTGTCAAAACTTACAAAGGAAACCATATATATCAACTCTCACCAACAACCGACAATTCCGTAACAAAGCAAATAGTCAAAGCATTGTTAAAATAGCTCACCTGAGCGACCCAAACAACCTGCTATTATCAAAGATTAAAAGGTTGATGATTTTGTCTTACCTGTGAGCTGTTAAGCGGTAGTGACAACAGAAACTGTCGTGCCAACTTAGGCTACTCTAAAACACTCTGGCAAGATTCCTCTATAACACCAGTTGATAACGAAACTATCATAGCCGCACAAAAAGGCGTACTGCGGAATGAACAACAGGCACTTCGGGACGAACGACGCAGTGAGCTCAAAACCAAAACACAGGCAGCATCAGAGAAACATGAGTCTCAATCACACCAGCATATAGAAACTCACTGATCACTTTGAATCGAATAGAAGATAAAGGCACAAGCTGAGGAGTTGTGTAATCAAAGAGGCAAAAATCACGGGTGTGGGGTCGTAGCAAGTGAAGGGACAAAGACATCAACTAGTGCACTCTCCATGCTCTTTCATTTTCGGATAAGGGGCGTTTCACTTTATCTGAATAACGAAAGTTAACCACCTCAGGGGCAATACATTTACCTCGTGGGTGCATCGTTGGTATTGCCCCTAAAGGAAGATGATCGAGCACCGCAAGTAGAGCTGTCCTTATTGATCAACACTGGTGGGCGAGAAGTATGCTGATCCACTAGGGAAAAATTTGGGATTGCGTCAAGGTCATTCGCATCGTTGCAAACCTCTTCGTAAAGTCGATTAAACGCATTTTCCAAATATATCGGGCAAGCAAGTTCAAATCCCCACAACAACATCAACCAAATCATTAAATAAAATCAATTCAAGAAATCCCACTACCTTTAAACCGAGATGGAAGAAAAACCTCAAACGGGTTCCGGAGAAAATGATCAGCACACAGTTCTCTCACAACAACCATTTTTGCTAACACTAGAAGCTACCTAGTGTTCTTACACTAGGGGACAAGTTGCTATCATTTTTATACAAGTAATTGATATTATTAGCGACCTTGCAAAACATCTCGGAAAAATTTCAACTTCCATCTTTTCGTTGGGCGAAGAATAACTCATTTTTGAAGTTAATAGAATCCTTTAAGTCCATCAGCATGCAAACTCTTCTTCCCTGACGAGTGGAGACATACCAATATTTGAGATTGGAAAATGTGAACAAACTCAAAAAGATAGGTGTCCTAGTAGGGACATCCATAACCTTGCAAAGAAGCATGAAGGCAATTAATAAACAATAACTACTCAAATAAAACTAAGTTGAAGAGATGCTTAAAACCCAAAGAATAAGGCGAAAGAAGAAGTGCATTAGGAATCAGAGATCAAACTCAACAATCATCAGAAATACCACCATATCTTTTATCGGGTGGTCGGTAACGGCCCTGTGGTAGAAATTCGGGAGGAATGTGTGAACACCCAAATTTGACCCACGATTTATTCTATTATTTTTTAATAAATATGTTTATGTCTTTAATTAATAAGATGATTTGATTATTGGTATGAGTATGTTTGTGATTTAATGTGGTAGAATAAGGGTATTTTATCTGGTTATTACTTTCTATTTAGTTTTTCCCTTTATTAATTATTTAATTTAGATTTTAAACGGATATTAAGTTTGGGCCAGTAAAATATGGATCCTCCAGAGATATTAGCCCATTTGAACACATGGCCTGCAACTAAATTTAATCCTAATTTTTGTGGAAATTGGGGATTAAATATATATTTTGCCTATTTTGTATTTCTATGATAGATTTAATAGAAAAGAGGAATAATTTGATGTGTAATTGATAAAGAGGAAAAGTGATAGAGTAGGAGACAAGTTTAGGGTGTTTTCTGGAACAGGGAATACTCTAGAAGGCGTGGAAACCGACTATGAATCAGATTGGAGGAGAAAAAGTAAGAAAAGAGGAAAAATTGAGCAGTCGGTGGCAGACATGGCAACATGTTTGTCGCTACCAGCGGGCTTTTAGGGATGACTGCCAGGCCCTGGCGGTCGTCTCGACATGACCGCCGAGGTTGTGGCGGTCAAAGGTTCCAGAATCTTCTTTTTTTTTCCTCTTTTTCTAATTCCTAGCTCACAATCGTCAAATTTAGGGATTCAATCTTGACCCTTACATTAATAGGACGACCCCTTTCCTCCTGAACACTATAAATAGACCCCCTATTACACCCAACCAGGACACACATTAGAATTATTCTCTACACACCTAAAGCCTTGGGTGCTTGGAGAAACCCTTGTTCTTCGAGTATAGGAGGCGCTAGAGGAGCTAATTTTCTGGAGCAATTTTGTGGAGAGAAGTAGCAACAACATGGTAGCGAGAGGAGAGGAGGAAGGAGGCTAATCAAAGCAAATAGCTGGAGAAAAGAGTGCAAACCCGAGAGGAGTTTTCTTCTCTACGCACCTGTGGGAAAATCGTGATATCTCGGTCTGTAGACGTCAGATTGCTGTATTCTTAGTGTCTCTGGAAAGCTAAGAGAGAGATCTACAACTTTTTTGTTGATGCTAGACACTGATTCGGCCTCCTTTAGTAAATTGTTTTTATTGAAGTCAAGTTAAGATTCTGGCGGGGAAGCAGAAAGCTTATAGGAGCGAGATGAGGGCTTCAAGAGGCAACCCTAACCGTTTTAAATCGATCTTTGCTGTTGTGTTAGGTTGCTGTGATACTATTGATAATGATTCTTTGATTGTTGTGTGAATCCATGTTAGAAATACGTGGCTTTGACCCCAGCCACACAGGTACGTAGGTAGTCTCAGTCTAAAAACGGGATGCAAGTCGAATTTTGTTTTTCTTTGTAGTATATTGTGTTGTGATACTGTGATGTTGTTGTTATGTTGATATTTATGCCGTGTTGTTGATGTTGCTGTCTTGTTGTGTCGTATTGTGTTGTGTTGTGTTGTGTTGTGCTGCCATGCAAGAACTACGTGAGCTTTGAATCCGGCCGCCGGAGTACGTAGGTGGATTCTAGTGGTGGAATCTCAAGCTCAATTATGTGTTTATTTTCTATTGTGTCTTCTATTTTCGTTCTGTTTTCTTTTATTTGTTGTTTATGCATGAGGCATACTTTGATCTCCAATTGCACATGATTTCACCCCAACACGAATGAGTGCCTAACATCTTCTCATCTTTGACGAACCCCTGAATCCTACATCTTTGGTTCGCTATGATCGGTTGCTGCGGGTAATGGATGTCAAGATTTTTTCTTGAATTTTGTCCTTAATAAAATTCGG
The DNA here is from genome assembly GCA_028386065.3 of Turnera subulata. Classification (NCBI taxonomy): domain Eukaryota; kingdom Viridiplantae; phylum Streptophyta; class Magnoliopsida; order Malpighiales; family Passifloraceae; genus Turnera; species Turnera subulata. The sequence goes on from JAKUCV010005432.1 coordinate 14,299, forward strand.
GTAGCGATTCCTTTGATGTAGTGAGGGATCAAATTAATTTTTGGTCGGGTCCTCATAGAATGACGAGTCTAGTTAATACCATGCTGAAAAATTAAGGTTTTTAACCCTTTTCATGTCAAGTTGGTGTTCTGAGTATCATTGATAGCAACTCCACCGGTACTTGGCACCAGTGGTCGAGAATAATCATTTGCACTGGTGAATGCATATTTTAGACAACATGCGAGGAAAGTATTGTACTCCTAGCCCATCGACTATTGCCTCTGTAAGCCTTGGCAGCAAACTACTCGACATATTGATGAAAATTTCTAAAGCAGAACCCCTAGAATCAATTCTCGACATGCTACAATAGTAAATTGAGGAAGAAAAGGAAATTGCACAGAAAGACAAAGAGAAGAAGAAGTTCGAAGCATGATAAGGTGGGTAAGCCAATCAGATGGTCAACATTAAATTTTTTAAAAAAACTCTCTTAAGATTCTCTAACCCCTCAAATTTCAACTGTCATCTTTAACGTAGGAAAAAAAAGGATCTATCATGGACACAATGGCAAAACATAGGGTCACCAAACCCGTGTTGGGCTCAATAGGCACACAGGACAGAAACCATAGTAAAGGGTTGCAAAAGGCCAAAATAAAAAAATAAATAGTTATTTATTATAATTGAGCCTATAGAGCCAACAAGAACAAAAGACAAACAAAATTGCAAAAGGTTGGCCCTAACACTTTCGGCCTAAATTCTCGAATCACCTAATGTGCATGGAGTTGAGGCTCGATAAGTAGACTAAGAACGATCATTAAGTGGTACCATCAGGGAAAACAATATTCGAGCTCGATCGAGCTTTGACATTTAGGCTCGAGCTCAAGCTTGTTAAGTAAAAGTGAGGCTCGAGCTTGGTTTGATAAAGCTCGATAGCCACACTATAGCCAATCTTCCTCCACCAGGCGCACCCTGAGCCCACATCTACCAAACAACACAATTACAAAGAGATAATGAAATTGACATAAAATGACAAACATAAGCTAAGATGATAATAATTGCGAAATGCCTTTACGCCTCCGACTATTGAACATGTTGGTTGTTGGATGCAGTATAGTGAGCAATCATCGTGCAGAAGAGGTCATTGGAGAACGAGATAGGTAAAAGGGTATAGATTAGCAAGAGTTGGGGGGAACAGGGGTAGTAGGAGAGAACATGGTGGCGACGACCGGTAGATGCAAAGGCTGCTGTTGGGGAATAAGAGGAAAAGCTTTGTCTTTTCCATTTTATCTAAGAGAGACGGTTGTTTTGAGGGATAGGTTTTGACTTGAGTTGTTTTTTATTTTGATCGTTTAACTTTGATTTTTATCTAATGGTAATAATCAGGATTGCGCTTTACAAAAAATTAGAATCCAACTCAAATCATACATAATAGGCCTAATTCAATAATAAAGGGCCTGAAACTTTACGAAAGTATTAAAGCTCGAAAAGACTCGAGATCGATAAAATCGAGCCGAGTTCAAGTATTGACGAGTCGATTTCAAATAACTCACGAATAGCTTGACTCATTTACACTCCTATCTAGTACACATTTCAAGAATGAATAAGGAAGAGAATGATAGTTTAGAGAAAAATGGATGAAAGCACGAACTTTTCTAATATAAGCAAAGGGACGTGATCCGTGTGATAAAGACACACCCAGCTCACATTTACCGAGAAGTCAATTTCACAGAAGATATGTTAGCAAAACAATACAATTTCAGAGAAGATATGTTAGCAAAACAATCTTTAACTTTGAATGATGAGTTTTAGTTGCTAAAAGAATCACCAAATTTTTGCCTTAATGTTTTGACAGCAGATGCGCTAAGTTCTACAATCTCCTATTAATTCATGTAAATAATTTTTTTTTTTACAAGAAAAAAAACCAATCCACAAGGAAATTTTGTACTGTAAATGAAAAAATTGTTATGAGAACAAAGGGAGTATTTCATTTTTATCTAATGGAATATATGGCGTCCTTTCTTTTCTTTTCAACCGATATCACATCTTTTCTACTGTTTCACTAAACAATCAAATTAACTTTGGACAATCGGCCCCTGCTGGGCCCTGGGCCACTGTATGCTTCAACAGAAAATAAATGTAAAATATACCTTTGAGATCTTAGCAAATGAGTGGAATCTAGATTATTTTTGCCTAACTTGTGGAGATAACATAAACATATAGTATAATAATGCAATAAGGACGTTTTCATTCATCGAAGTACAATCAAAATGAAACTTTTGCACAATCTAAAGTACAAAGAACACTATAGAACTATGCAAAGTGGAGTCATTAGAGTCATTATTCAAGTCCAAATTAATCTTCAAGGTCTAGAACAATATAATGGGTTTTTCGACTTAAACATCTTCATTATTTTGTCCGGAGTATCAAGGTAGGAAATCTTCTCATTTGCCCTCAGGCACTTGATTAATCAATTCAAGCCGGGCCGGGTATAATTTTGGAGATAATTGATGTGGTAGGCCTCTAGGAACTATGAATCTGTCAATTTGTGTTACACACAGAATATGGAATCACCGAGATTGAGTGAATCTTCACTCTTTTACTTTTTCTGGATCCTTCAAGAATGAAATTCTTGCACTTGCTCTTATAAAATGGAATGGACCTACAGAATTAGTCCCATCACAGGCGTGCCACATGTTAGAGGGGTTTTAGACCGGATGCCTCAAATAGCATGCAGTAACACGACCCACTTTTTAATCTAATCTTACCTTCGACTAGGCTAAGTTCTTCTAGGTGCATGCCCCACTGGAATAAGTATTAAAGTCAATAAAAATCTTTAAAAGGAAAGGAGAGAGGGGGGATATCCAGATAACAGGAAGGTGGGGGTGGAGGTGGAGGTGGGGGTGGTGGTGGTGGGCTGGTGGGGGCGGAGAAACTTTTTGGAGATTAGGGGTTTTTATTCTTAAAAAGAATAAAAATGAAATTTCTTTTGAGTGGTATGGTGGGCTTGAGTGGGTTAAGCACTAATTGCATGATTTGTGGACCCAAGATGAATCATTGCCAAGGCAACATGACATGTCACCTCAGAAGAAAGCAAACTACTACTACTACTAGTCTACTAGTACTACTTATTCAAGGGGGGCCAGGCCATCTCTTTCTTTTCTCTCTGCAGCGTCTGGTTTCTCCCTCTTCTGTGGTGGCCCATTCTCCCCAACCGAAAGTCTTTTAGAATTCCTTGTTCTGGCAGTTTTTTCAGTTGGCTTTACCGGGTTTTTTGTGCTCTTCTTTTGGGACACTGGCTGGCTTTCCCTTTTTGGGCCATGAGTTTCTCGCCCCAGTCCACTCTAAAACACGCTATACTACTTTGTATACACTGATATCGCCTTCCTTGTTGCATATATAGAGATAAGAAAGCAATTCAATAATCTTTTTGATGATAACATGAAAAACAATAATCTTGTTTTACCTATGATCAATCCTAAGAGAAAAAAAAAGTCAAAAATATAACTAAGTCATCCCAAATCAAATCAATCATCAGAATCTAATTAAGGTTTTTTTTTTCTTTTTTGAGAACATAGAGTGCATGTGGTCTAAGTATTTAATGAAGGTATTTGGGTCAATTCCATAGAACCAATTCTAGGTTGCAGGGTGTTAAGTTTAACTGTGGAAACTAAAAGGGGTGAAATTGTATTGCACCTAAAATCAAAAATATCTGTGTAATTCACTATAATGGGAAAAAAAGTTTTCCACAGAAACTTAATTAGTCGGATCACTTCATTCTGTAGCACCAAATAAGACGAAAAGAATTCAAAAAGTTTTAGTGGATCATGCAACTTCTTGGAGTTTTGCACATGATTTCCTCCATGATTTATGTTAAAGGTTCTCAAGTATGTGTAATGAATCTGCTCACCGTCTTAACTGAATTCAACTAAAATAATGATGCCTTGACTCTGTATTTTATGGCTGCGACAACATCATATTGTTTTTTTATTATCTTCCAATATCGCATTGACAGCAACAAACAAGCTAGTTTGCCAGTCCACAAGGAAAAAAGAGAACAAAAAAAAAAAAGAAAAAGAAAGAAAGAAGAGAACAAGCAATTAGCTTTGAAATATATGTCGACTGAAGGAAGGAAGGAAGGAATGCTAGTGGGTTGTCTATCTGCTAAGCTCAGAAAAGTTGATAATTAAAGTTCAGTTTGTTGATGTGTGACAAAAAATTGTACCATGTCGAATTCAGCCAACCTTTTCTTTTTGTGGGAGATTAGATAACCTTTCCCTTTTGTGCTGGCAATTTTGTTTTCTCTTCAGTGATCTGCTAAATTTTATCTTATCATGTTTTCTATATACAGTGGCTTGATTGTCTCTAGTTTGAGGATTAAAAGTAAGGCAGGCTTCATGCATCCCTGCTTGCAATTTTACCTATCTATCTATCTATCTACACGACTTCCGAAAGGACAATGCATTATTGCCAAGCTTTACATATAACTATAAATAACACATGCTTTATTCGGACTATCTCGATGCAAACATAATTAGCAGCCATAAAAGCTTTGTAGCTGTAGCGTTATTGTTTTATTTATGGTGCTTAATGTGTAGTACTTATCTTCTGCACATTCAACTAAATATAGACTTAAGGATAAACTAGGACGTAAGAATCTGCTGTACTAGCTAGAAAAAAAGGATCTTTCATTTATCTCACTCCATATCTCCGCTTTTAGATCTATCCGGATTTCAATCGTTGGTTCTTTTCCGCAGATACGAACTATAGAGCTACGAATTAAAAATAGTGCAAGGGCCAAGATTAGAAACCTGTATTAGCTAGCTGCTATAGGTAGCTACATTATCACGATTCTCACCCTAACCGACATTCATTTTCACTAGTCTTATTACATCATATATTCCCGTGATCTTACATGGTACATTCTATCTACTGTGAGAATCAATAATTGCAACCCTTTGGTGCTCAATAGTTATGATCCCTTGGGCGGAAGATCGATGGAATGCAGAGGTGGGTGGTGATTAGTAATTTAATCAAAGCCCAATTTTGGGTTTTGGCATGTGAGGGATGCCAGAACGCCGTTCTTTTCTGGGTTATAAAGGAGGATTTCATTCACAGAAAAGAAAAGGAAAGATTTTTGAAGAAAGAACAAATGATGTGTACCACAAATTTTGACTAATGAGGTGCAAATTGGCATATGCGAGATTAAGAACCCAACCCTAGATTTGATTCTTGATCCCATTCAACAAGATCCTCTAATATTTCGAGGAATCCAATTTGCTTGGGCCCGAGGTTTGATCAAGTTGATGAGTCTATATGTCACTTCCCTCCCATCTTCGCATGGATTCAATCAAAAGTGAACAAAAAGGAAAAAAAATAAAACAAATTAATTAATGAATGCGAGCTTAGTCCATAAATTCTCAGGTCCAAATATTCCGTTATCAACCTGGTTTTATACTTTTTTTTTTCTCTAATAAAAAAAGAGTTTCGACCTGGTTAAATGTGCAACTTGGTCCTTATTAATTATTCATGTGGCAAACGGTTATCAACTTTCAACTGACAAACAAAACTAGTTTTGTGTTTGTCCTTGCAGGCTGGGAGCCGGTTGGGGGCTTGGAGCAAATACGTAAGGGTGCCGTATATATGATCGGTTGATTAGTTAATGGGTAATGGTATTTGTAAATTCTAGGAATTCATCCATCACAATAATACAAAGAGATTAAAATTTGCCGTTTCAACATATTAGAGTGAGTTTTTTTTTTTTTTTTATGTCAAGCTAACTATGATCCATAGGTGCATTCTCCTTTTCTTTTTTACATATGGAGTTGGTGAAGAAAAGTTAAACCTTACCGTTTATTGAACTTTAATAATAAATGAATACCCAACAATCAACACTGTAAAGGTCAAAGTTTCAAAGATTATGACTCAAAAAACAAAGCTGCTCTTTGAATGGAAACTAATTTTTTGACAACGTGTTAGGTCAAGATGCGGCGTTTGGTTCTCATTCTAATATTTTTCTTCCGGTTTGCAAATCAGGTCAAGGTTTCTACTGGTAATATTCGTGTAAAATATATATGTGTCATATGGCATGGAGAATATATAATTTTTTTTTTTTAGGACGATGCAAACTTTCATTAATGGTGGAATGAAGTTACAGCATCTAATCCGACCAACTCAATAATACACATAGGAGCATCATCGGTAAATATACGTAGGTCCCTGGTACCACTAGCCAGCTGAGCAAGGCTGTGTGCTACCTTGTTGCCATCTCGTTTAACATGGGAGAAGGAGATAGTACGAAAATTTGAAGCCAATAACAAATTATCATGCACTAAAATGCTAAAGTAAGAAAACAGTGATTGAGGCTGACGAAGCTGTTGGACTAGGGGAAGGCAGTCAGATTCCAAGATCACATCCTGGAGACCCATCTCCATAGCCTTCTCCAAGGTAACTCTGGCCGCAAGAGCTTCAGTGCAAGCAGGGTCTGAAATCGAGCTTACTCCCACATGACCTGCTGCAAGTAAATCACCAGCGTGGTCTCGGACAACAAAGCCCAATCCGCCTGATCCATCAGTGAAGAGAGCGGCATCACAATTGAGCTTCAGTACGCCGGGAGCAGGAGTGTGCCAAAGGGCGGTGGAAGGGAGAGGAGCGCCGGTGGGTGGTCTATTCTGGTGCAGCTGGAAGGCAGTTTTTGTAGTAGAGGCCAACTCGATAATGTTTGCAGGGGGGAGCACCTTCTGTTGGAAGTATAGTTGATTGCGAGAGTGCCAGAGTGTCCAGGCTAGCATGATCACATCTTCCTTTATCTCCTCTGCAACCTGTGAGAACAAGACACCAACCAGTTGATTGAAATCTGCATGTAGTAGAGGGAGTACCGTACTCGCAACGGATGAGGCATTCCAAATGTCAGCCGACTTTGGACAGCCTAGCAACAAGTGGTTTAGGTCCTCCTCGGCATGGTTGCATCTACCACATATAGGGTCACAATTAACCCCTCGTCGGATCAGCTTGGTGCGGGTGGGCAGGATGTTTTTACAAGCCCTCCACCAAAAGTGTTTAACTTTTGGGGGTAGGTTTAGTTTCCAAATCTGCTGCCAGTTTACTCCTTGGCTTGTGATCAGCCCTCTATTATTCAAAGTCTCAGCATGATTTCATTCAAAGGCCACCCAGTATGCACTCCTTACTGAAAAGGTGCCATTGTTAGTGTAACACCACATGTATCGATCAGGAAGCTGGTACTTACTTAATGGGATAGATCGTATAGCTGAGGCTTCCTCTGGGCTGAATAGGGAAAAGATCAAATCTTCCTGCCAACACATAGTCTCTCTATCGATGAGGTCGCAAACCCTGTTCATACTATACTCTTCATTCGGCCTTGTTGCGATTCGTCCATCCCCTTGTGGCAGCCAACGGTCCCTCCAAATACTGATAGATTCCCCATTTCCCACTCTCCACTTAAGGCCCTCCAACAACAATTCTTTGCCAGATAGTATACTCCGGAATGTAAAGCTCTGGGCGCTGTTCTTTTGAGCTTGTAATAATGAGTGAGACCTGAAATATTTTGCTTTGAAAACTTTGCAAAGCAGGGAGGTCTCATCTTGAAGAAGTCGCTAACACTGCTTCACAAGTAGAGCTTGATTGAAGCAGGCTAGGTCTCTGAATCCTAGTCCCCTCTGATTTTTTATTGCAGCATAAGCCCTCCCATTTCGTCCAGTGGATGCGTCTCTCCTCCCGCTTTTGTCCCACCAGAACCTAGCAACAATGGCTTCGATTTCTTGACAAAGGGTGGTCGGCAGGGCAAAGCATTGCATTACACAGGTCGAGATAGCTTGGGCCACCGCTTTGATCAAGACTTCCTTCCCAGCAGCTGATAGGGACTTCTCTTTCCAGCTTTTCAGCTTTTTCCAGATGTGGTCCTTTACCATAGCGAAAACCTATTTCTTTGACCTGCCAAGAACCATGGGTAATCCCAGGTATTTAGCATGAGAATCCACTGCCTTTACTCCAAGTCTCTGCTCAAGCAAAATTTGGGTCTCCTGTGGTACATTTTGGCTGAAGGATATCTCGGATTTGTCAAAGTTGATTTTCTGCCCTGATGCAAGCTCATAGGTGTTTAGGATCTGGCGGATCGCATCAATCTCCCTAGTGGTAGACCTTGCAAAAAGGATGCTATCATCTGCGAAAAATAAATGAGAAATGGTTGGAGCCCTGGGGCAAACAGAAATGCCGTGGAGGTCTCCTCGTCTCTCGGCACCGGTGAGAAGTGAGGATAGACTTTCTGCACATACAAGAAAAAGATAAGGAGAAAGAGGGTCTCCTTGACGGAGTCCTCGAGATGGAATGAAAAAATTAGTTGGGACACCATTGACATGCACCGCTAAGGATACTGTCGTCACGCATCTCATCACCAACTCTACCCATTGTTGCGTAAAACCTAGCCTAGTCATGGACATCTCAAGAAAACCCCATTCTACCCTATCATATGCCTTACTCATGTCTAGTTTAATAGCACAATGACCTCTCTTTCCCGACTTCTTTTTTTTTCATATAATAGAAGGTTTCAAAAGCAACTAATGCATTATCAGTAATGAGTCTTCCTGGGACAAAAGCACTCTGGTTGCTACTTATTATATGTGGTAGAACTTGTTTGAGTCTATTCGATATGGATTTTGTCACAATTTTAAACACCACATTGCATAGACTAATGGGACGGTAATGTTCAGGTAAGGTAGGTTTTGGGGTTAATTTGGGGAGAAAAGTTGCGAGATTACGTATATGTCCTTGTTATAAATATGTTTTTCTTGATATCAACCAATGTTAAAGCCGTAACTTCATCTGTTAAGATGTTAACTTAATAATAAAAAATTGCATTCTCTCCCTCATTCACTCCTCCCACTCTCTAACATCCCAAACAAAAAGAGGAGAAAATAATTTTCACTCCCTCCCACGTTCATTCCCTTCAAATTCATTCCCCTCATTTTCTTTCCCTCACTTTATTTCCCAAACTTAGCGTAAGTCTTCAAGAGTCACACCTTGCAACTCCACACTTAAGTTTAAATTTGGAGTCTCAAGCCTACTTCATGCTTCACGTGGGGGCAATAACCACAGAACAAACCATATCGATCCCAGCCGAACCTTCGGTTCCATTACCACTTGATGGGGAAAACCAATATAATAAACCACTATCAAATAATATATTGATTTCACACGTGCAACAAAACAACCTAGTATAATTACTTTCCTTCCTTTGTGCCATAAGAATCAGATATCAACAACCGATCATAGGAAATGCTAATAACCATAATAACATAACCACAACACTGAATGTACTTGGAAAATGCCCAAGAGAGGGTAACCAAGAGATCAAGGTCTAACAATCTTTGTTAATAACAATGATGGGTTTACAATAATATTCCTCCCCAGAAAAACTAGAGGCTAACACATTGAAGACAACATTAAGATCAATAATCTTGGCTCCAGCAATATAACCATCACTATACAAAGCAACAATTAGAGAGGAAAGATGGGTATATCTCACCAAATAGGTATAATATAAATACTCATAAACATGGAGCATGAAAACAATCCTCTTCATTCACCTTGTAAAGTAGACATGATCAACATACTTAAATTTCATCCAAATCAAGAACCATTAATCATCGTTCTAGGCTTGGACAAATGAAGGAGCACAACCTCTTGTCTTTCTACTCCTCATCAAAACCCCTCCCCACTTCAATATTATTGTTGCTCACACCTAATGCCACCAATGTCATCTACTTTTTTTTTCAACCAAAAGTTACGTGGTGAGACTTAGTAAAAGAAATGGGCTATTTCCAATTTTTAGCGTCTAATAATCATTGGAAGCTTGGGTCCATGTGAGTTTTGACAAGCTTAACAAACTCCCCCTCCAAACTTACATGAAGGGCACTACTAAGTCCGTTTGCTTCTGATAAAATACAAGCTTCTCCTTCGGTAGCGTCTTTGTCATCATATTAGAGCCATTATCCTCTGTATGGATTTTTTTAATACATAATTGCTTCATTTTAATAATTTCCTTTATCTATTGATACCGCATTGCAATGTGTTTGAACCTTAATTAAAGGTGAGATTCTTACCAAGATGGATGTCACTTTGACTATCAGAATGCACCATAAACTTTTCTTGACTAAGGCAAAGCTCTTCAAGAAGCTTCATCATCCACATAATATCTTTTTCACTCTCTGTTTGAGTAATGTACTTGGCATTAGTAGTGGATAATGTTACACACTTTTGCAACTTGATTACCAATATATAGCTCTCCCTACAAAGGTCTAAATCAAGAAATAGACTCCCCAAAATCAAGAAATAGACTTCCCGACTAACAACTCCAACGGTATTGGTAATATCCAGCCTTGTGTACACAATGACATACATCACACTACACATAACTAAAGCAAAGGCACATTTTTCATCTCTTCCTTATAATGGTCACTTGTAGGATCTTATTTAGAGCTAAACCTAAATTGAGCAATAAATGGAGAATACACCAGTTTTTCCTTACTCATGTTGAACCTATTAAGAATCTTCTCAACATATCTTTTTGGAGACAAACACAACTTTTTCTTGTTCCAGTTTCTGGAGATTTTCATGCTATGTATTTGCTTTGCAGGTCCTAAATCCTTCACTACAAAAGGATGTACTCAAAGCTTTCCTCAAACTTCACATTTTCTTTGCATCATGGCCGGCAATCAACATATCATCCACATATAGCATGAGGATAATAAATTTATCATCGGAGTACCTCATGATATAAACACAATGATCAGAGATACTCTTACTAAAGTCAGATTTACCATGAAGGAGACAAACTTCTTATACCATTTCTTCGGAGCTTGGTTAAGGCCATATAAGATCTTTCTTAGCTTCTATGCAAAGTTCTTTTTCTCTTGATTTCAAAACCTTCCGGTTGATTCATGTAGAACTCCTCCTCTAACTTACAATAGAGGAATGGAATCTTCACATCAAGTTGTTTAATCTCCAACTCCTAGTGGGCGGCCAAACTCAAGACAACTCCAATAGAAGACATCTTCACAGCAGAGGAAAAGATTTCATCAAAATAAATTTCCCTATTCTGACCAAATTCTTTCATAACCAATCTCACCTTTTACATTGGTTGAGATGTATTTTCTTCTGTTTTTAGCCTAAAGACCTATTTGTTGTTGTGTGCGCTTTTTCCCTTAGGCAACTCAGCCAAGTCATAGGTGTTGTTCTCATGCAAGGAATTCATTTGATCTTGCATGGTTTCTAACCATTTTCTTCTATCATCAAGTAGCATGACTTCCTCTTAACTCTCTAACTCTCCGTCATCTATAATCGGCACCCATTCATTACGTGAATATCGTGTAAAAGGTTGAGACTCTCTAGATGATTTTCTCAACTATAGTTGAGGTGGTGACTCTACATCCACATTCTTCGGTACATCATTATTAGCTATGGGAACATCGCGACAGGTTCATGAACAACTTCATCATCATTATCATTTTGCACATCTTTCTTGCGATCAACATGGACAAATGGAACTGTACTCGAGCTACATAGTGCCCCACTAGAAGAAAAAGTCAAAGTACTAGGCTTTTTTGTCTCTTTAAAATCTTCTAGTATTTGGTCTTCAATGAGCACTAGATCTATGTTCTTTATGATTTTCTTGTTCTTTTAATCTCACAATTCGTACTCCAACTCATTATGCCCATATCTAAGGAAGATACACTATTTGGCCTTGTTATCAAGCTTGGACTTCTCATCTCTAGGCATATGAACAAATGCCTTACAACAAATACCTTCAAGTATTTGTAAGATGCATGAATCAACCGGCCACTGAATTGTGTGAGGTGGAGCTTCAAGGGGGAGAATATATGCAAGAGGAGTAAGGGCCTTTGCTAAGTTTATCTCGGCTTGAATTGTGTGGGGTGGAGCTTCAAGGGTGAGCTTTTACATGGGCTAATTATAAGGCGGCAAGTAGAATTGACCGAGCTTTCTTTGATCCATTGTGGCTCTCGTTGTTTCCGTCCATTAAGTTGTGGGCTGAACCAAAGGGAGATTCGGATCATTATCCGGCAGTGTTGGCACATGAGCAAAAGAATTGGGGGGCGAGGCCCTTTAAATTCTTGTATTGTTGGCTTTCCAACAGTGTTTTTGATGTTGCGTAAAAGCATATGGGAGGCTGTTTGCAACAATTTTCCAGGGAGATTTAATTTGCTACGAAAATTGGGAATGGTGAAGCAGTCATTAAGAGTATGTAATAAAGAGGTATTTAGAAATATTGATGAAGGAATAAATAAAATAATTGCTAAAGCTCTTTCTAGAAGATTGAAGGGAGTGATGAAGGATTATTAGTGAGAATCAATTTGCCTTCATAGAGGAGAGACAGAATTTAGACTATGCGTTGTCGGCATCAAAGGTTGTTCATCATTTGAGGAAAAAGAATAGCAAAACTGTCATATGGAAGATCGATTTCAAGAAGGTGTATGATTCGGTTTAATGGGATTTTCTCATGGATATGATGTCAGCTATGGATTTTAGGAAAGTATGAAAAAAGTGGATTTGGGGTTGTGTGAGTTATCCCAAGTTGGTTGTACTGTTGAATGGCATTCCGTCTAAGGAGTTTGTTGCTTTCAGAGGTCTAAAACAGAGTGATCCCTTGTCAACGTTCTTATTTAATATTGTAGCAGAGGGTCTCTCTATATTATTCAAGGAAGCAATTTCGAAAGGGCTCATTCAAGGTGGTAAAATTAATGATGTGGAGGTGTCACTGCTGCAGTTCGCCGACGACACAGTGTTTTTTTTACCTGGATGACCTTAATTCTTTGTTGAATCTAAAGAGGTATTTTAGGTTCTTTAAAGCGTTGTCTGGTCTCAGCATCAATTTCCACATGAGTAGTGTGGTGGGAATTAATTTATCAAATCAGAGGGTGTTGGAACTGGTAGGGAAATTGCTTAGTAAGGTTGATCATTTGCCAATATCATATTTAGGGCTTAGTGTGGGGAAGAACATGCAGAGAATTAAGGCGTGGGATCCGATAGTTTCAAGGATTAAAAGTCGACTTGCTACATGGAAGGGGAAGTTCTTGTCTCTTGGTGGGAGGGTTACTCTAATTCGGGCAGTTTTGAGCAATCTTCCTATTTATCACTTATCTCTGTTTAAGATGCCTGTAGGGGTGGCAAAGAAAATTGTGAGACTTCAGAGGAGCTTTTATGAGGAGGTGATAGTGGGAAGAGAAAAATGAGTTTGGTTGTATGTGGAAAAATAACTAAACCGAGGGAGTATAGAGGGATGGGAATTGAGAATATCCTTATGAAGAATAAATGCCTTCTATTTAAGTGGATGTGGAGATACATGAATTAGGACCAAAATTCGAATGAGGGCCCCTTGTGGTCTAGAATTATCAATAGTTTGTATAGAAGGGTGAAGTGTTTCGGTGGGAATGAAAATTTGAGTCAAAAGGTTGTGATGAATATTCAGGATGGGAGAATATGCAAATTTTGGTTTGATAGGGGTGGGGAGAGGGAGAGGGAGGTGCTGAAGGAGATATGCCCTAGGTTGTTTGCCTTATCTACAGGCCAGTGTGTTTCTGTGGCTGATGTATAAAGGATCGATAATGGTTTGTGTGTATGGGAATTTAATTGGAGGCGCAATTTATACTCATAGGAAGTGGTTGAAGTCGATCAACTAAAAAATAGGATGGGTAGTGTAGAATTAAAACATGGGAATCCGGATGCGTGGAGGTGGAGTGAAGATGTGAAAGGGGTGTATAGTATTAAATCAGGGTATGGTTGTATCAGTAGAAGTTTAAGTTCCAGTGAAAGAAAACCATGGGTATGGTTAGGATGTGCTCCACCTAAGGTGGAATGCTTTTTGTGCATGACTATGAATCATAGTGTAATCGTAAAATCTATCTTGCTTCGAAACAATATTATCTTGAGAGACAATTCTATGTGTTCCTTTTGCGGAGAGTCAACTGAAATAAGAGACTATTTATTTATAAGTTGCCATTTTGTCTGGTGCCTTTGGAGCAAATTATGCGAGTGGTGGGGATGTAGCTGGTGTGTTCCACAAAGCCTTGAGAATTTCTTCATTCAATGATGGGTTTGCCAGTGTTATCAAAGTGAGAGCCCCGTGGAAAGTAATTTTCTATTCTAACGTATGGAATGTATAGTTGGCGAGGAAGAAGTTGATTTTTGAGTCTAAAGACGTGGATTGGGATTTGATGCTTGAGATAGTGTCGTTCAGATCAGTGTTGTGGTTGAAAGCCACACAACCAATTTTCCCATATGATATGGCTACTCTACTGATTTGATCCGATATTGTTTTGACATGGGTAGGTCCGATGTGCAAATCGATGTACGTGTAAGAGTTGTTGTTTCTTCAAACTGTGTTATTGTGTAATGGTTCTATGTAGATAGGGTTGGTAAAGTCATCTTTTGGATGATTTTGTATATATTAAACTCAGTTATACTTATCGAATGAAGCTGGTTCGTTATCATTAAAAAAAAAAGTACTTGTAAGACACATTCTTTCCACTTCAAACTTTGTTTTGAAGTATTGCCTTTAAGTGCAGTGGAAGGAGAGAAATTGATCAAATCAACTATCATTCTCATTGCCTCTCCCAAACTGACTTAGGCAATTTCATGTGATAGAGCATACTAACAACTCTCTTACAAATAGTTTTAATTATTCTTTATGCAATACTATTGTGCTATAGGGTCTTAGAAGGTGTCTTCATAAGCTTGATCCTGTACGAGTTGCACAACTTTTCAAATGGTCCCTGGTATTCACGGTTTAACCATCTTCAAGTTCATCCTAGCTTCTCTTTTACATTAACATGGAACTTCGTTAACACATCATATGCTTGATCTTTACTCTTTAACATAAAAGCCCATACTTTTTTAGAATGGCCATCAATAACAGTTACAAAATACAAGGTACCTCCATTAGATTTATCACTCATGAAATAAGCTTCAGTGTGAACTAAATCAAGAGTATTACTTTTTCTACATGGAGAAAAAATATGGAAAGACACTCTATATTATTTGCTAACCAAACAATAAGTACAAGATTTAGATAAGGCACATTGACAAGCTTCGCAAATACTATTGCTTTGCAAGCAATTGTAAGCCTTTCTTACTGAAGTGCCCAAGTCTCTTATGTCATATAGAGATTTCAAGCTCAATAGTATTTACTTCATCATAACAAGGCTTTGCTTGAGTCCAACAAAGAGTGCTCTTCTTTTTCCCTTTGGTAAAGACAAATTGCAACTTTTCCTCTAGTATGCTTCCAAACCCCATTACCGAAGCTACTGTGATATCCATCATGATCAAGAATGCTAGTAGAGATCAAATTCAATCGAAGATCCAGAATATGTCTCCCATCCTTGAGTAGCAACTTGAATCCAATATTGGTTTCTAGAAATATCTCCAACTCCAACAATTCAAGCATCAAACTTGTTATCCATCGTCAATGAGCCAAAATCACCAATCTTATAGGTGCTAAAGAACTCTCCATAAGGAGTGTTGTGTCGGGAAGCATCATTGTCTAAAACTCATGTAAAATCTTGTTGTACAATATTTAATAGGAAGGAATCATTCTTGGAATCAATTATCAATGCATTTGAATCTTCTTCAGTAACCTTCTTTCCTTCTCCCTTTTCTAAATCTCTCTTGTTATTTCTACATTCTCTTTGTATATGTCCCCATTTATCATAGGACCTATTTCTCATTTGTAGATTTGGATCAATCCCTAGGTTTCTATGTTTTCTTCTTGTCATGGGACTCGAGAAATTTCCTCCGTGTTCTTTCCTTCTGGAAGCTTCATTTGCCACACTATACTTCAATATATCTAAAGTGAGTTTTTACGAGTAGAATTATTGAGGGATACTGTCAAAGTCTCCCAACTGTCTGGCAAAGAACTCAACAAAATCAATATTTGCCCAAATTCTCTGACATGTTTCACTCTTTATCACATTCACATTCAATAGGCACAAACAAGTCATTGCAGTACAAATGATCCCCCACACGCATCTCTACACACAATAATATAAGAGCGAAACCATAAACAATGAACTTGAAAATCGAAACTGGAGTAGCCTAAAAATAGAGGAAAAAACAGACGAGGCTCAAATGAAATCCATACTTGTAAGCTTGGAGATCACATAATAACTCAAAACTTTAAGGTATTATTTACATGGTCTCCTTTAGTTATATTTATTATTCCCTTGTCCCCTTTCCATCTTTGCGAAACAATTATTCACTCTTGAAGACCCAACACATCCAATCATGCCTCAATTATTTGATGACAATTATAATTATGGGATAGCAGAAATAGCCATATTCGTCATGGAAAAATGATGATGTATGCATGAGGTAAGTACTCAAGGTCAGCACAAGAGATCAATCATGTTTTAAGAGGATGCAATGACCAATTAATGTCATATTGGTTGATAAACTAATACAATGATTAAAATCATTTATGTAAAGCTCATCGAATTAAAACTTTGACAAACCACTACCATGGGTCCGTAGCATCTGGATGGATTCCAAAGAGAAGATGGGTCAATAGTTCGGTAAGTGGGTTTGATACAAGTGCATGCACGTGGGAAACTGTTAGAATGCAGTAACAAGGAAGAAAGGAATAATAAGCAAACACACAATTCCAGAGAGATTATTAGGCAGAAAGTTCCTATAAATTCCTCCACACAAAGGAATCCGCCGACCCAAGAATACTGAGATCTGGTGGTCTTGAAGACCCGACCCACACGTGGCAACATCAGAACTAGGCACATCCTGTGGCCCAGCGTCCCGACCATCTCCAAGATTCCTCTCAACGCTCCACATTTCCAAGACCACTGTTTCCTCGCATTAATTATGGCATTCTAATTAACCACTAAATTACCACTCTCATTTCATTTCACACTCACACACACCTCCCTTGATTTATTTGTTGTTATTATACATATCTCAATTTCATATATAATTGACGAGGAAGGGGCTACCTGTGGCAATCGAGTCTAATTTTTGATCAATCGACGCAAAATAATTTATAAGCAAACAAACCGTAACATGTTCTGGAGTAGGTTAGCAATTTATATCCACATTATTAGCATGTTGGTTAAGTATAATTTGTCCTTGTTAAGGGAAAATACAGTAATGCAAGAAGTTGACTTATCAGTTTCTGTTTTGTTAAAGAAATTGGAGTGTGGCTTGCTCTATGCATTTACGCGCAAAGAGAAATAATTCCACTCCACGTACATTTCAGAATCTTGGAGTGTGCGTTATTAACAAACTCGAGCGTATTTAAATCCAAGATATGTAACTAACGACATGAATCACAAGCAATAATTTCTCCCTACCTTGTATTATTTAAATCATCCGAATATACACAATAATTGTTGCTTCATAAGGTACGGGGGAAACAGGTGTACACAAATTGGACAAATGAAAGGGTTCGGTGCCAATTATGCTGAGAAACGAGGGGAACTTTCCTACTGATGAGAAAGTTCTCTGCCCTTTTCCCCAGGCCTCCTCCATTAAAGTTAATAGTCTCTATATACTAGTTTGCCTAACTCTTTTCCCCTTTTTGACAATGTGGTCTCTTCTTCTATTGTAATTTGTAACCCGAAGACTTTGAGACTCAATTAACCCCTCTGTGTCACATGGGTAGCTCCAAAGCATCTTCTATGGCCTCCGGTTTTGACCGTTTTACAAAATTAAAAGGATTGTTCTACATGAATTGAACAGGTATCTTTTTTATGCCTACACATACAATCAAACAAGTTCAAGCATGTGCTAAGATTTTAAATCCAGTCGATTTCTGCCGACGAATCTCATGCTTATATTCTTTCTTAAAGACCCTTCAAATGTACCTGCATTCCTAATTAATGGAAGATTCAAGGTGTGGCCGAATGGAATTTGGTTGGTCGGCGCTATTAATTCTCTCTTTAATTTCCTTGCAGTCCTCCCCCTCTGTTTCACTCAGACTTTTGTCATTTTGTCCTTGCTTTGCTATCACGGAATTAAATCATTTATTTATTTTCCCCTCCCCAAAATAATTATAGAAGAAAAATAAATAATACCAGTTTTGTGCTGTTTCTGGTAGCTAAACCACGACAGAATCATATGTTTTTCAACAAAGCAATTAAGAAAGACAAAACAAATTAAAGCCTTAACCATAAATTTGTCCAACAAGAAACCTATGTCAACTTAATAAATATAAATTACACAACGGCTATACCTCCATTTCCATCTATACCTACCTGTACATGCTACTCGTGTATAATGTATATCCTTTAATTTGCACTTCACGAGCAAGTAGTAATAATGGAGAAACAAAACAGACGTAAAGGGAACAGTCATGAATGAGTCATTTAATTAATTGAACAAAGTTAAGAATTGAGTCGCAAAACAAACAAAAATGAAAGAGGCAGCAGCTGGTTTTGATGGAAACCATAAGCCATACGCTAGTTTGGTTGGAGCTGTTAGTTTTCTCCATCTGTAACATGGGGCGCTGTGAAAGTTTTAGCCATTTGTGGTAAGATTTCTAAAAATAGCTGCCGTTCAAGTTGTGTGTGTTGGCACGAAAAATACAATATCTTTTGTCTCATAATTATTGGGCTCTCTCCTATTTCTTTCGTTTCTTCTTTCCCTTTTTCTCTCGCAGGTTAAAAATAACAAAAAAGCAATGCCATGCACCGAATCTGAATGAATTGTAGTGGGATAGGTACTTCTTTAGATGATTCCACTGGCTCGCATTCTCCTTTGACTGTTGAATGAATAACCCCACCAGATTTTATTGCCAGTTCGCCCCTGTAAATTGTTGATTTGCTGGTGTCTTTATTGGAATTCTTTCACCATCCTAAAATATATATATCGGCGTCCAGATTTTACATGCATAGCTTGGTTGTATTTGATATTATACTGTACGTGACTGTGTTTGAGTTATATACGTAAACAAAGAATTCAAAAAAAAAAAACAGAGAAATATACGTATCTTAAGTGAAATTAGTTAACATATGTTTTTCAATTTCATATTCTTTACGTACACATGTTAAATGAATTTAGTTAGTAGTTTAAAAACAAATGAAAAGGACTTTAGAGATCAAGTGAACTAATTGCGAGGGTTTTAGAATGGTTAAAAACAAAAGTTGCAAACTTCAACAGAATCAAATATGGGAGGTGTTGTGACCAAAGGGAAGTGGTCCTTCACTAGTTTTAGTGCTTCGGGATATTACTTTAAAAAAAGGGTCTTCGTCAATTGATTGCTTCACTCGGACTGACCAGAATAGATGGTTGAATACTTACGCTCAACAATTGTGGGTATTTTCTGTTCTCGTATATATTATATATGAAACAAGACTTAACCAAAAAAAAAGTTGTGATTTGTGAAATCAATCTTTAAATAAATTCTTAAGCAGCTGGGAATTTTTTTGACAACTTTCAAGCTTGTGTGAACCGACACCATCTCCAGTAAATCGTCATTAATTAATTTTTGCGATTTCAGATACAGGGAAGGGAAAGCAATAGTAGATCAAATAAAAACTTATTCGTATTTTCCTTTAACTGGTAGGTATTTTTGGATTTCTTTGTGTGTATATACATCATATTAAAGTAGACAAAGGTGCTTGCTTGATACAACAAATAAAGTATATGGAGATTAATAAGAACTTTGAAATCTCTCAGGATAGAACCCGTGATTCTTTATATGAAACTCTAGGAAAAAGCTACTTCATCACAAGTAGTGTTGGTTTCCTATTTTTTTTTTAGTATGGACAGACAAAAAAAAAAGAATTATTTTGAAACCAAGAATCTTTTTTTCCAAATAATAACTCTATTGGGAGTTCCTTTTCAAGAAAATGAGAATGGACAGGAAAAATTAGTCTTAGTACCAAACAACACCTAGCTAGCATGCAATTTTAAATGCTAGGTGTGCGGTAAATCCATGTATTAGGTATAAACTCTTCGTCATCAAGCAAAATCCTTGGCAAAAAGTATTTGTATTTGCAAAGGCATTTCTCTTAGATTTTAACTTTTAAAGTTACAAGTTTACCATGGTTTCTCTAATGTCGTGAAAAACGTTGAAAATTGCAGCATCCGTGTCTATGGTATCTTTTGCCACATTCTATAATCTACCTACCAAACATCACTTTTACAACTTTATTTTAAAATACAGGTAAATTTCTGGTTGGATTCGAGTATAATCTTAGAACTAGTAGTGTAAAAAGCAAACAAAAGGAAGTTCATAATTTTTTAAAAAAATTCTTCGAGAAAAGCAGTTCATTTGTTTATAATGAAAGACGGTAACATTTTATACATGGCTTCATGAGACATTTGGCTTTATGTCCCAAATGACATTTTGTTTTTTTCATTTTTTTTTTTCCTATGGAGGAAAACAAAATATATTACTAGGCGAAGTGGACTCACTGTGGTCCCTAGTCGATTCGAAAAAAAAAAAAAAAGATTTAGTATTTCGTGGCCCAAAAGTGCATGAAGCCAGGAGGAGATGGTATATGTGGTTTTGTTTAGGCACTTGGTGCTTTGAAAACAAAGTCTATAAATTGACTACACATTACCCCAGTTGTGTTCGTGTCCCTGTAAGGGTGTGTGTAGTGCGCGTATAATTTTCACCTTTTTGAGGCCTTTATTAACTTCCCCTCCATCTCTTTCTCCCATTGAATCCTAAGACCAAATCAACTTAGCCTATCCATCTCCTATACCCTTATTTGCTCTGTTCCACAATCTTCCCAGACACCTTCAAGGTACAGATCGACACCACAGCTAGGCTTTTGCATAGGTCTAGCACATTCTTCTTCTACTTGTATTTTGGCCTTTTCTTTTGTTTTTCTGGCATTGCGCCTTCTGCTGGGTCCAAAAAATGTACAGCAGGGTATTGCTGCAGAATCAGTATTAGCAGTTAGCTCATGTTAGCTTTGCTTCTGTTGCCAATAGTCTCAGTATAGGAAAGCTTGGACCCTGGTTTGCTTATAGTCTTTGGGTTCTTGTTGTGTCTTTATCATCAGTAAAGAGATAGTAAGAGCTAGTAGGATAATTAATATATACATATAGCTAGGTTCTCAAATTTGGTTTGATGATATATGCAGAGTCCGTTCGAGGTAGAACACAGAGATGACAAACCAGAAAGAAATCACTATTGCTGTGGCGTCTCTCTTTTCACAAGGAGTGGCAAAGCCACTAGCTGCTCCCGGAGGCATTATCACCATATCACGAAACACATTCACGAAGAAGGTAGAAGCTGGTAACAATGCTTGGATTGCTTCCATGAGAGATTCTTCTCCTACCCGCGTCAAATCCTCTCGAAACCATCCCTCTGAGACCGAGGAGAAAAATTCTTGGATTGTGAGTATTCCACAAATTATATATCTATACATATTTACTTGGTTCCGACTCTGCCACACTACTGCTCTTACTCTTAACATTGCTGGTATATTTGTTCACAAAAATCAAACAGGTGAACCATCCTTCAGCTTTGAACATGTTCGAGCAAATAGTGAGTGGCTCGAAAGGAAAGCAGATAGTGATGTTCCTCGATTATGATGGGACGCTGTCACCCATTGTCGAAGATCCTGACAGGGCATTCATGACCAGTGAGGTTGATAAAACTTACGCTCTCCCTTATATATAGTATGGTAGTTTTTGTGATGTTCAGACAACACTAACTGTGTTCTATTTCTGTTCTTCTTTTTGGATCAAAATTAGATGAGAGAAGCTGTCAGGGATGTGGCCAGGTACTTTCCCACAGCTATAGTTACTGGAAGGTGCAGAGACAAGGTAACATCAATCTTGAAAGAAACCTAGGAGCGACCATTAATATTAATTGGTGCTTGTTGTGATTTAGACTTTAGCTTCATATATACTAACGGTGTGTTGTTTCTGTGCAACTCTTGCAGGTCTACAGTTTTGTAAGGCTGGCAGGGCTTTACTATGCCGGCAGCCATGGGATGGACATCAAGGGACCATCTAAAAGCAGCAGATACAGAAAAGTAAGCAACAATAGCCAGTACTACTTTTGTAACATGGATATCGATATTAGTGTTAAAAAGAATCTAACTTTTATATTTTGGGTTATTCAGGGTCATCAGGGTGTGCTCTTTCAACCTGCCAGCGAGTTTTTACCCATGATCGACGAGGTTTGTTTCCTCCACCTACTTTTCTTTTTTCTTCTTTTTTACCTTTGATGATCAATGCTTAGAAAATGAGCCATAAAGAATTTCATATCGTCAAATTTAACGCAGTTCTTTTGGGGGGGTTTTAGGTGTCTAAAGTGTTGGAAGAGAGAACAAAATCCATCCCGGGAGCTAAAGTGGAAAACAACAAATTTTGCGTATCCGTACACTTTCGATGTGTTGAGGAAAAGGTACACTCATGAAGTGAAACTATTTTGTTTTATCTTCTATACCATTTGCTTCAGAAAGTACAGTGAGATAGATGAATAAACAACTGTCTGTTTCTCCGACAGATGTGGGCTACATTGGTGGAACAAGTCAGATCCATACTCAGTGATTACCCAAAGCTTAAATTGACCCAGGGAAGAAAGGTAATTTCTTATTCCCGCTAGCCATCAAGACTGAATACTTTTTTTGATTAAATAAATAAACTGAATAAAAATAGCTGTTCAGCGCAAAACTTTTTGGCATAATGAGCCTAACAACGTTTTGTTTACTTGAAACAGGTTTTAGAGATCAGGCCCACAATTAAATGGGACAAGGGCAAGGCTCTAGAGTTCTTACTGGAATCACTAGGTGAATATTTCTCATTCCCATAATGTAAATCGGAAAAACTCTCGAAAGATTAAAATTGCTTAGCGTTAACGTGGTAAATATCTTCAACTTTCCCAGGATATGCCAATTCTGCCGACGTTTTACCAGTTTATATTGGTGATGACCGAACTGATGAAGATGCATTCAAGGTATACCTCGAATAATTATTTGTTTAAATAAATCTGTATACATCTTTCATAATTAATGCAAATCATGTTTACTAATTGCATGCGTCCTTATGCCTCATTGACAGGCTTTACGGAACAGGGGTCAAGGACTTGGGATTCTTGTTTCGAAAGTTCCTAAAGAAACAAATGCTTCTTATTCTCTCCAAGAGCCATCGGAGGCGAGTATTTGATTCTACCAGCCAAATTGTTAATTTTTTATATATATATATATATATAATTCTTTATTTCACCATTTTCTTAATTTTTTCAATTCATTTTTCTCATGTTGGACTAATTAATTAACCAAATCTGTATATACAATTACAGGTCAAAGACTTCCTGCGGCGTTTGGTTGAATGGAAGCGGTCATCCCTGCGCGCAAGAAGTAGGGTATAAAATGTGTAGAGAAAAGTATGATATATCTACCTTAGCTGTAGATATTGGCCATGGGGGTTAAAAAAGTGTAGATGGGGGGGGGGGGTAAGAAGAAGAAGAAGAAAATTTGGTATGCACCCTAGCTGTAGAAGTTGGTCAAGGGTGTGTTTCTGAAATATGTATTTTTCTGTTTTTGACATTATTATAAATGAAAAGGAATGGAATACAAGAATCCAAATTTTTGGAAGTATCTATCTTTATCTTCTCATTGCATGAGCGTTGTTGTGAGATGTTTTATGATGCTAATGCTACCCACCGAGGTATGAGAAGGCCATGAGGGAGAGAAGCAACTTCAATGCGCTTTTTCTTTTTTGATGCACCCTGTTTATAAAACTTTGCGTTGCCCCCACTAATTTAATTTTTATAAATAGATATATAAGCACCAAAGCATATTGATGTTAAATTTTTCATGTTTGCCGGAAAAGAAATTAACATACAAAAGGTACGGGCACCTCTAGCTCCATTAGTTTCTTATGTTGTAGCCATGCCTACTTTTCCTGTTAAGATTGCCATAATGCGCAACTTCTTTGTTTTCTACTAATATTCATATCCACCTCCCAACATCTCCAAATAGTTTCTGTCACCTTTATGTCTCTGAAACCAAATAATATCCAAAAAAGAAAAAGAATAGCAATGACGTGTAGCCTTGTATTCGATGGAACCTCTCACGTTCAGTGGATTGGCATTTAGATTTCTTGCCAAGCATATGGTTCTCTCCTACATTGGTGTGATTATTCTTCTCCTTTTCTTCACTTCTTTTTTCTTCTTTAGTGATTATGTAGTATCACAAGTTCACAATACTTTTGTCCTTGGTTACAGACATGTCTGGTTCTTCTTTTTTTTCCTTTTTTCTGATAAACGACATGTTTGGTTCTTAAGAAAAAGGGAAAGAAGAAGAAATTGAGTATAAAATGCGGGGAAAATTAACCCGCTTTACTACCCCCATTTCTCCATCTATCAGTGCTTGAACTAAATGAGTGATGGAAAATTTCTGTTCCTTTACTCGAATAATATGTTTGACACCTTTGCAGTAGCACGTATGGAAAATCTGATTAATTAATTAGTAATTAGTTTTCAGTTTTCGCGACACCCAAGAAAGTCTTCTAGGCCAGAAAAGAAAAACTGTATTAACAATCAAACATATATTGAGTTTAGTCTGAGAATTGGTCAGAATTAAGTACTTAACTTTTCCTATTTGCAGATTAATTATACCAAATTAGCAGTTTGAGACACAGAATCCTTCTTGGGGATTTGTTGTTTACTCTAATGGTGTTTGAAAATGTTGAAGCTCATATACCCACCGCTTACGACAACAATCCTCCTCTATTTGGGTCAAAACTGAGGATTTTCACGTGGACATGGAAAATGCAGCCAAGCTTTATAACCACAAGGCTAGTTAATCACGTACGTAATTGCTATTAGTGAAAGAAACTTGTACACATTAAATAATATCTTGAGCATTTTACTATAGGACTTGAAGCTGTTTTCTGTAATTTTTTAAGCCTGGAACTGGGAGCTGTTAACCACTTAAATCCCCTGCTACTACATTTTATATACTACTAGTATACATTTATAAGATATAAAGAGTAGAAAAGTTTTAAACCCACAAAGCATGATTTCTGCGTTACTATCTGTGCATCCCCACTAAACCAGCTCTCCCCGTAATTGGTTGTTGGAGGACTCGTCCCACGAGGCCCCCAGCTTATCAGTTAGCAACAACCTTTCCTTGTTCTTCTATGTCATTGGTTTTGCTATCTTCGAGAATCAAGAAAAAAAATAAGATTCTAATCAAGAAATGAAATAATTACTACTAGCTAGTTGCTTGGAGAGACTTCTATTTGCGATGTCACTCAACATGTGGCATGCCTTGATTACTCTATAGGTATTAATTAGTTTATTGCCTTCCCTCATGCATGCAATTTTGTTTCCCTAATTCTACCGGATAGTGTTGTATATAATATAGCAGTCGCCATGTTCTCTTAGAGATTTGTGGTCTGGGTCTTGTTTTTATTTCTTTCACACCAAGAAATGCACAAGTGGCAGCGTGTGGTTTCTTGAAGTTGATGTGTCTTTTTTTTTTTTTTTCTCTGACGTCCTGGCGTCCACACCAGTGTGACTTTATGTTTGATACTACTAGCAGTACTCAATAATAGAGAGCTTCAATAGTTGTAAAGATACCAAGTACCGGGAATCAATAAACTTATGGGATATGGTAAAATGGAAATTCTTTTCTTGAAATTCTTTGTTTTTTTTTGGACGAGTCTTTTCTTGAAAGAAGTTCGCATGTTTTGGTTTTATTATTGAGTATAGAAACCAAGGACTCTAGCTAGCAAAGAGACGCAGATCGAACAATTAACTTTAGAACCGAGCCAATTACACTCCTCTCTTTTTCCCTATATAAGCTAGCAATGCAGCTTTTGTCATTCTATCATTATTTGCTTGCTTGCTTGCCTGTATCTCTCTTTTCTAAAAGTTACTGGATTAATGCATAACACAGATTGTTCAATTATTATATTATAAATCTAAAAGCTGAAGCTCTTTATGACAGTTCATTTTCACATGTAAACCATTTCTAGAAAGAATGCATAATAGATGTATTCCAATAATCATGTTGCGATCAACGGTGAATGCATGGTACATCTCGCACTTTGAGTAGATAATGAAACCCATTATCGATCACTAGCAAGCGAAAAGATGCAAATAATGCAAGGAGTCATTGGGATTAATTGTAATTATGAAGATAAAAGTCTTAGTCAAAAGTTTAGACGGAGACTAACTGCAATTTAAAGAAGTTTTTCATAACATATACCACTAGCTTCCAATTTTGGATGACAACTTATTATTTCTATTTCTTTTCAGTGTTGTTGTGTGGCTTTCTCTCCACAAATATCAAACAGGCAATCTGACACGGTGCTAGCTCAAAATTAAGACTCTTTCTCGTCATAGAACAATTACTTAAAAGATCCATCACCAACATATGCATGGTTGGTTTAAATGGTTCTATATGCCTCTTAAGCATCAACCTGGGGTTAGAGTGTTGTGGATATTAGAAAACTCTAGCGTTTGCGAAAGTTTTGTCAACAAGGCTACCCTCTTCACTGTACCTGAAAAGCTTGCTAGCAAATATGGCAATATAGCCTATAATTTACTTATAGAGTGTGTAGCAAACATCTTATCCACAGAAGTCCACTACGAATCAGACCTTGCCTGGTTATAAGTTAGTACGACAATATTACAGCTGTTTCGATGTGTTTTGAGCAAACTATTTGGTTTAATTACTTTCTGCAAGTCGTCGTAACGCGTAATTTTACTATGCATAGAGTATTCGGGTATCATCCAACAAATAAAATCTCTTTTACCCTTGTGTCGGGTAACAATGTGATCGATGGCAGATGCTAATAAATTTAGTTTAATAGCCTTAGGAAATAGGGAAGAGTAGGTGGTACCGCATGGGGTGCAAAGAATTAATTAAGAATATATATAGCTCTATTCATGTTTTCTTGAGCAGATCCTGAAACCAGCCAAAAACCAAGGCGGAGATACTTTCCTCATTTTATTCATTTTTTTTTAGGGTGAACACAGGTCACATATATAAGATCCTAGTATCGCAACGATATCAAAAAGAGAAAGAAAAAGGGGACTATCTATATATGAGTTTAAGATATTAGAACTAAACGGGTGGAAATAAGGCTATTGCTCACGAACAGAAGCACAGATCCAAACCATTGGGCACGTAGATTTGAGGGAGCCCACCCGAACATGTTAAAGGAATCTCAATGTGGTTTTTTAATGGATAGAATTGCTAGTTTAATGGTTATTTTCAAGGGTTAGGTAGTGAAAGGGAAACCCACTAATCAGTGAAGGAATCCGTGGTTGAAGAGGAGTTGGAATCCACTCCAAGTGCTTCATTTGATGAAGACATAAATTTTATATGGGCCATGCACCCATACTTCCAAACAATGACAAATATATATATACATATTGCTCCCCAGTCTATCAAACGTGTAAAGAAAAGGTTCCACTAGATTCAACCCATCATTGTTGCCTCAAAGCAGAAATAAACTAAGTACTAGGAGCTCCAATTATTGGTGGAAAAGAGGCACTTCCCCTGAACAACCAACTAATTATTGCAAACTTCACCCCCTCATCAAGACTGTATAGATTTGGCCCTAATCTTTCGCCACTTATGTACCTCATTTTGATGTGTAGCAGATATTCAAGGCAACCCTTTCCTGCTCCCAACAACAAGCCAATATTGAACAGTAGTACAAGCACATATTATTTATAGAGCCTTTGAATTCCATGATACAGCCTTAACCCATAATTCACAACCATTGAAGTCCCACAAAGACCATTAAAAAAAAAAAAGCAACTTGTTGCATGCATTTAATAATTAATAATACTAGTACAAGCTAGCTACTAGTATGTTTTATTAGTATTAGTATCTTTAGCTGCGGGTTCGATAGAGGTCCGCAAACGTGTCGTTGGGGCAGGGAATGGTAATGGTCCCCGCAGAGACAGAGAGGTTCCCAGGCGGCAGGGGAGGCGGTTTGGTACAAATTTTTCAGAAGAATAATCATATTTTGACGCTGTATCCGCCAATGATAGGGCGTGTCTTAACATTGTATTATTCATCTGCCATGTGAGCCATATGACTCTGTCACAGGGAACACACCCATAAGCTGCTTGTTTTGCAGGGTTCCTCCTCCTCCTCCTCCTCGGCCTCCATATATTCTAGTCATATAACAGGTGAAAAAGATGTCACTTTGCATTATTAAAGCAGGAAGATCCTGTACTACTACGGGAGTAATAATGTATAGTATTGAACCCAGATGCAAAGTCCCATGCTCCTCCTCCTCTCTTTTAGTCAGCTTCTCCTCTAAACTCATATGCTCTCAATAATCGATGCAGTGTGATTGACAGCAGTTTAGGCCAACGTGTATACACCTGTGACCTATCATCTCCTTTTTTTCTCTGACTAGAGAGGCTCATTATTTTGGCACGAAGCTTATTTTGTTAGCTATATTTCAAATCTATCAGACATGTCTATCTGTGGGTGGTTGGTAGGTAGGAAGGTCGGCAGGAAAAAAGGGAACCTTCATTTTTTTAGAAAAAGTGTGGTGGTAGTAGTAGTAGTAGTTATTACTACTAGTTTACTAATTTGTAGCTGCCTTTGAACTCTTAATGTCCTTAAAAAGAGTGGCAAATGAGAATACTTGGAAATGAGTTTTCAATCCTGAAAATACTACTACTTACACTTACTATTCATTCTCCTTTAGTAAAAGCCTAGCTAGAATCTTTAGTTACTCTGCTTGCCAATTGCCATCCTTGGGTCTTTTTAAAAGTTCAGTTCAACGGACTTCATTTTCCTGACAATATTCTATTCTCGCACTGGTCAAAAGTTTCACACCTTTTGATCGGGCGTCTTGATTTATTATTAATACCTGAAGCACGAACGCTTTGGAGATAGATTAATCACCCACCAAGTAGATCCCTGTGTGACCAAAAAAGGAGGAAGAAGATGACACAACTCACAAGTGGCACCAAATTAGGACCAATATAACATGTGATAAGCAATCAAACCAGTTCATTAGCCACTTATTGACAAGCATATTAACTGTTTTCCTGACCAATAGTTGTATTAATTGTTAGTGGCTAGTTGCCAGTGAACATAGTATACGATTTACTGTAGATGATCATGATATAAAAATTTCAAGGATCTACTATTTGAAACTGTGAAGTTTGGATATCGATCGGGGGAGGTTGGATTAATGTTGGCGCGCATTCTTGTGAAAACAAAGGTGAAAATCGTTCAGAAAAGAAGAAAGAAAACAAAGGGTGAAAAGAGACAAATATGATTTGGCAAATATATACCAAGGCGTAATCTTGAAGAAGTGGGAGGTTTAGAAGTATAAAAGATCGGATCAATAAAATTAGAGAGGTTAAATTTTGAGCTATCTGGTCAACTATAGTTTTTTTTCAGTCTTATTTCTGGTTGTGTGTGAGGATTTTTGTTAGTTGATGGGTATGATTGCGTTGTCTGATTTCTTTAATTATATTATAGGCACTTGCCCGCATTTCCAAAAAATTTTAAAAATGAATTAAATAATTTATATTAGAAATAATTTCCGTCGTCAGCTTAAGTTGGCTTCCTACGATCTTATAAAAATAATAACAAAGAGGGAAAAAAATAAGCAGACATTAAAATTTGTAATCAACGGCCACAAATTTATACTCTATAGTTCTTTTTTTTTTTTCTGTTTGACTATTGTCGCAAATCCTAAATGCTGTTGCAAAATATCAATTCCATGTGCCTAGCTAAATTCAGCTTAAAAATTACAACTTGAACTTTTATGTTGGATTCTAATAAATAATAACATCTAAATTTATTATATAATCAATGTAAAAATTAATTATTTATTTGTAGTCAGCAAAAGAAGATGTATATTATATTTAAAAGAAAAGCATATATACCAATATAATTTAGTTTGGGCTTCTTACCTAATAAATAAGTAGTAGCACTACTTCTTGCTTTAATCATATCAAAATTCATAAACTCAAATGAATGCTTAGGTATAATTTTAATATTTCTTTAAAATCATCTAAGGAAAATAAACAAATAATATAATTTGAAAAGTTAAAAATAAATAATAAAATAATATTCTAAAATTAATTAAACTTTGCTATGTAGCCTTTACAAAGCAAAACAAATATTTAGCATTCTAAAAGGAGATAGAATATTTATAAAATTACAGTCAAATATCTTGATGATTAATTTAATGATAAAGAGTAAGATAGAATGATTGGAGAAGAATAAAAAGAAAGATTGGAGAGAATGAGAAAATGATCTTATTGTCTCTCTTCCGAAATATGTATACAAAAAACTTCTCCCTCTTAAAAGATATGCCCTATTTATATGATATAAGAGAATTTTAAATGTTTGTACTTAATTGTATGAAATCCTAAAAAACATTGACTTTATACAATGTACTCCCAACAAGCGTTTTCTTTTAAATGCCAAATCTAATTAATTTTAGAAAGCTACTTATAGTCTATACATATATTTTATTTATTAGGTTCAAAAATCAAAAATAATTATAAATATATATATTAAATTTTTACAATAAAGCTAGACAATTTACAAAAGTTATTTATTAGTCTTTAAAACTGAAATCAAAAATAAATGTATGCGACTCTAGGATTTGGCCCTTATAATTGACTTTATATGGAATCCCAAATGTACCTATTCTTTTTTTTTTTTTGAGGAAAACGGCTGCTTTTATTGATTAATCAACATGATTTACAATAAAATCAGCTTTGGATATGTCAAGAACCTGACTGGGAAAGTCTGAAACCCAAGACCTTTCCGGACTAAAGATACTAGCTAGTTGACAGAGTTCATGAGCTGCCTTATTACATTGTCTAAGAACATAAGCAAATTGAACTGAAAGAAAAGACTCAGAAAGAAAAGACACATCGCCGATCACACGGCCTAAAGGGGAATGGTCCACCGACGGGCGTTGTAAAGCAGTAATGATGCATTGTGCATCCATCTCCAGGATAACATGTGTAAGTTGAAGTTCTAAAGCCAGACATAACCCCAACCTTGCTGCATATGCTTCGCCTACATCCACGGCAAGCTTAGCCTCCAACCATCTCGTCGCCATAGCTACCACACTCCCGTCCTTATCATGGATAATTGCTCCCAATCCAACACCAGCTGCCGAGATGGAAGCATCAGTGTTTAACT
Organism: Turnera subulata; assembly: GCA_028386065.3. Lineage (NCBI taxonomy): Eukaryota > Viridiplantae > Streptophyta > Magnoliopsida > Malpighiales > Passifloraceae > Turnera > Turnera subulata. The sequence goes on from JAKUCV010005432.1 coordinate 45,429, forward strand.
TGATAAAGTGAACAGGGGGAGGTTGCCAATGTTGACTGGTTCTGGTTCGAATCCCTGGTGACTGGGCTGCGTTAGCTGCCTTGTATTTATGAAGAAAGGTCATGGCCACATGCACAACTTGTTGAGGAACAATGCATGAATTCTGAAATACAAGAAGATTTCGATCTTTCCAGGCTGACCATGCTATAATTAATACTCGCTCAAGAACTTCATCACCATGTAACTGATGTATCTCGTTCAGCCATTGGGCAGCTGAGGTCGCCGTAGAGGCACAGACCGAACTAGGTAAAGGGCTAGATGGCCAGAGATCTTGAATCCATCTACAGTCCTTTAGGAAATGCATCACCGACTCAGGGGCATTAGAACATCGAGGACATACAAGATCAATACTACCCAGTCTAGATACAATATTTTGCCGGACTGGGACTGTATTGGTGCAGACGCGCCACGCAAAAGACCTGACCTTGGGAGGGATATTGAGTTTCCAGAGTTGTTGCCACCATGGTTTAGAACACTCCGGGATAAAAGAATCAGTTACCGCCATTGATGGATGCAGCATTTTAAGGCATAAACTATAGCCAGTTTTCACCGTATAAGTACCCGATGGATGGTAGAACCAGTGAGGGCTATTAGGAAGGGAACGAGCACTCAGAGGAATACTCTTGATCATGGCTGCTTCCTTTACTGAAAAGATTGAATCGATAATTGAGAATTGCCATTCACCTGTTTCGGCATCAATCAACTCAGACACGGTAGTTAACGGGCGTAAGTGCCGCACTTGGTATTGGACAAAAGGGTGCGTTTTGTCAGGGAGCCATTTGTCTCCCCAAATACGCACCCGCCTTCCATCCTCAACCATCCAATGTATACCACTCGCCACCAACTCCTTTGCCTTTATTATACTCCGCCAAGTATAGCTCTGGTTATGCCCTGTAGAAGCATCCAGAAAAGAGGATCTAGGGAAGTACCTGGCCTTCAAAACCCAGGTTACTAAACTAGAGTCATTAATGAGTAGCCTCCAACCCTGCTTCGCTAAGAAACCCAAGTTAAAAGCATCAAGAGATCGAAAGCCCATACCACCTGTACTCTTTCGTCTACAGAGCTTCTCCCACGCCAACCAGTGAATTTTTCTCTTCCCACTCTTTTGTCCCCACAAAAAAACGACGGATTAGGACCTCTATTTCGTCACAAATAGACTGAGGCAATAGAAAACAACTCATCACGTAGTTCGGTATAGCCTGAGCAATAGACTTAATGAACAGCTCTCTGCCCGCCTCTGATAATAGTCTCTCTTTCCACTGCCCCTTCTTCTTCATCAATCTATCTCTAACCCCTGCGAAAATTAGCTTTTTGGATCTCCCCATCATAGCTGGTAAACCCAGATACTTGTCGAAAGAATCAACTACCTTTATTCCTAAATCCCCTTGGATATTAGATATGGTCTGTTGAGGCACCTTTCGGCTAAAAATAACTTTCGACTTATCTAAGTTGATTTTCTGACCCGAAGCTAACTCATATTGGTGTAGGATAGTAGTCAGAGTTCTAGCTTCCACTCTAGATGCTCAAGCGAAAAGAACACTATCACCAGCAAAGAAAAGATGAGATATCTGAGGGGCCGTCCTACACACCTGAATACCATGCAGTCTCCTCTCTGCCTGTGCCTTAAAAATCAATGCAGAGAGACCTTCAGCACATAAGAGGAACAAATATGGAGAAAGAGGGTCACCTTGTCTGATGCCTCTGGTTGGGTAGATTGTCGGTTGTGGAACTCTATTGATCAGAATAGAATAAGAGACTGTACGCACACACCGCATAACCAAATTCGTCCAACCTTCACTAAAACCCATTCGTAACATGACTTACTCCAAGAATTCCCACTCAACTCTGTCGTATGCCTTACTCATGTCCAACTTTAGAGCCATATACCCGTCCTGCCTAGAACACACTTTCTTCATATAATGAAAAGACTCAAAGACGATGAGTGCATTATCAGTAATTAAGCGACCAGGGACAAAGGCACTTTGTTCTTCACCTATCACCTCAGGAAGGATGCGTTTTAGTCTGTTAGCTAAGCATTTAGTGATCACTTTGAAAAGAACATTGCATAGACTTATAGGACAAAATTGGCTGCATTCTTCAGGATGTTTCACCTTCGTAATGAGGGTAATAAAAGTATGATTAAGACTTCGAGGATCACCCCCATTATTCAGTACTTCCAGAACAGTTTTGCAGACATCATCACCTACCCGACCCTAGAATTTTTCGAAAAACAAAGGAGGCATACCATCTGGGCCCGGAGACTTAGAGGGATGCATTTGGATAGAGCCACATAAACATCCTCACGGGTAAAGGGTTGATCCATAAGTCCCTTCATTGAAACTGAAAGTCTCGGTTCTAGACAGGAAAAAATCGGATCTGCTAAAATAGGGCCATTTGAACTGAACAGATGCGTATAGTAAGAGTTGAAAACTTGGCCAATCTCCCTTTGCAACCTGATCCACAAACCATTAGCATTTTTAATACATATAATAGTATTGGATTTATACCTCTGATTAGCCTTGTGGAAGAAGAATTGAGTATTCTTATCACCCTCTCTAAGCCAAGTCACACGAGATCTTTGTGCCCATAAGATTTCCTCTTTATGAATCAAGTCCTCAAGCTCTTTATTCAAGGCCTTCGACTATAATACCATATTCCGGGTTTGAGTCTGACCATTCAGCTGCTCAAGTAGCTTTCTCTTTGTCTTAATAGTGAAAATGATATTATGGAAAGAAGTTTTGCTCCATTGCTGCAGCTGCGACCCACAGACCTCAATATTTCGTTTACAAACAGATATCGGATCATCAATTACTGGATGACTCCAAGCATTATTGACAGTCGCCTTACACCCTTCATTAGTAAGCCATACAGATTCAAATCGGAATGGTTTCTTGCCAAAAGGAATAAAGGAAGGAGACTTATCAAACAAGAGTTTGAGTGGGGCATGATCAGAACCCTGTCGTGGCAAGTGTTTTACCAAGGCATTAGGAAATAGAAAGGACCAACCGCTGGATGCTAAAGATCTGTCAACGCGCTCCTCAATATGGGTACCATCATGGTGTTCATTCGCCCATGTAAAATGGCAGCCCGTATAGCCAATATCCAACAACTGAGCTTCCCCTAAAGAGTCGTGAAAAGCCTGCGTGGCTGCGAAACTTCTAGGCAAACCCCCTCTCTTCTCATGTTGAAATAAATTCTCATTAAAATCACCCCCACACAGCCATGGATACGCCTGATCTTCGCCCAACTGACCCAACAAACGCCAAGTCCGCCATTTCTTCGTTGTTTCAGGCCAACCATAGATCCCAGTGAACCTCTATTGTCCTACCTCCCCTATCCCCGAAACCAATACATCAATATGATGTAAACTAAGTGATCTGAGAGTGATATCCACCTCGTCCCTCCACAATAGAGCTAAACCCCCACTGCGATGTCTACCAAAACCATCACAATCCACCACCAACATCCCACCCCATTGTAATCTATTCTGAATCCTTTGCATCTCATTTTTTTTTAGTCTAGTCTCTGAGAGAAAGACTAGTAGGGGATTTTCAAGCATAATTTGCTTGCATAGAGAGGAAACTGACTGTGTGCTATCCCTCATCCTCTTGCCAGCAACCTCAACTTCCATCTCCATCACCTCCAAACTCGAATCCTCATTCTTCTGCTTAACCATGACCTGGACATTCTGACTTTTAACAGCAAAAGAATTCTGCTCCCTCGCCATTCGCTTCCATTTAGAGACAGTTGGTGCTCCTGTCTGAGACGAAACAAGGGCTTCTGTATATACCTCCACCGAGGGAGCCAAAGAAACTGTGTCATCATCTTGCCCAGCCTCCCTAGTACCCATCTCTTGAGACTCGTCCCTCGCATACTCTAAGACAGGGCGAGTCCGTGTAGAAACAAAAGAGAAACCCGAGGACTGTCCAACACTACGATTTCCAGCACCAGCCTTGGAAGCGTGATAGGCCTTCCTACTCGATGGACTGGTAATACAGCAATTCTCGAGTTGTTTCGATATCCCCTTAGTCGGTGTCACCACGTCTGGGCTAGACTTTTCAACAGGACTCATAGCCATAATTGGAAGCACATGATTAGGATTCAGATTGACAGTAGGATCCAAGGTCCCCTGTGTACCGATAGGTTGCTGCTGCACATAGACCTCGCCCCCACACCCAAAAGTATGGATAACTTCCGATACCTCCATATCTTTATGCCCACTACCCCTCAGACTATATGCCACAGGCGTTCCAATTGTCGACCTCTCCTCCTGACCAGTGCATATCTTTTCCCCAACCACGCCCGATGGGGTACCCTCCGATTTGAAGACAAGTTTCCTCCGCACTTTATCAACAGGTTTGTCTGGCTGCATTATAGAAGGACGACGAAGAGGTGACGCCCTCAACTCCTCCCCGTACTGGTAAAGTGCCGGATTAAGCAAGTCATCATCAGCTAAATGAGTGCAATCCTTGGCCACATGCCCTAACCGACCATAGTGATAACAGAACCACGGCAACCGTTCATATTTGTAATATATCCACCCCATCTTACCATCTTTCAATTGCACCGTGGAACCCCGTAGCAGCGGCTGCCTGACATCCTTCACCACTCGAAAGTGGGTAAACTTTCCATGACTCAAAATTCCCTCCGGATCCAGGTGAAGGAAGACTCCAACTCTACCACCCAACAATTCCCCAAAACCCTCCTTTCTATAATTCAACGGAATATCATATGCTCTCACCCAAAGGGAAACCTGATGAATATCCAGATCGGAAGGTTGTTCATCCCCTTTGATCTCCCTCAAAAGAACAACTTGGTTATCAAAATTCCACGATTCCTATTCCATGACCCTTTCCTTATCCCTCCAGTGGTGGAATTGAAAAATAAACAAGTTCTTATCAAGTTGGGAGATCTCCACATCATGAGAAGGTTTCCAAACCATCTTCATTGTCCTCATAAACGCTTGGACATTAAAAGGACGATCCATCCAGAGCGTCCCAACCAGGCATAGACTAGCCTTAGTCGGACCCTCCTCTACCCCCTCCCCTTCGAAAACCAAAGCCGCCTGCTCATCCTCTGTCGGGTTCACGATCGGGATGACCGTGTTCACCAGAGAAGCCGCCGCCGACGAAGCCATAGTCACCCAGTTAGTGAAGAAAAAAAACCCTAGATGGGAGAAACTTTAAAAAAGGAGAAAAGTTCTCAGCCAAAGCAAGAGAGAAAGCCCGAATTTCTCGGGAGAAAAAAGAACACTATTCCCTATTCTTTTTTTTTTTGAGAAATAATGTACCTATTCATTTTTAGAAACCTACTTATGAATACTTATAGAGTAACTATAAAATGTACCTATTCAAAAAACATAACTAACTATAAAATGTAAGGTAAATTTGTACAATGTTTTTAAACTATTTACAAAACCTACTTACTGACCTCGAAAATTGAAATCAATAATAAATGTATATAAGGCAATGAATTGCATTTGGTCTTTTTTTTTTTTTAGGAAAAGGATGATTATATTAATCAGCCAAACTGGCTAGAAATAACATCAGCAGACGCAATAGCTAGTGCATCAACAGGAAAGTTTACAAACTAGAACTGTTCCTGGCGTAAAGATAAAGCTAAATGGCAAATAAAATGTGCTGCCTTATTACAAACCCTTAGAGCAAAAGATGCAGTAAAAGAAATAAAAGATAGAGCAAGCCAACGAATATCCTCGATCAACAAGCCCAGGGAAGTGTTGGAGCGAGTAGCAGATTGGAGGCGGTTTGCTACCTCTTGACAATCCACTTCCAGTATGACATGAGGGAGTTTCATTTCATGGGCCAGAGCAAGACCAAAGCGAGCTGCATAAGCTTCCCAAACGTGGCATCATTGATAGCTGGATAGAACTTGACACCCATGGCCATGACACCACCTGCCGAGTCCCTTATAATGACCCCAACACCGATCCCTCCTGATCGGAGCACGGCCACATCCTTGTTAATTTTGACATATGGAGAAGATGCTGGAGCCCAAGACCTTGGTCGAGAAAGAGGAGCCCTTTGGGAAGGTGCATAGTTAGCCTCATGATAGGCATGAAGGAGATGAAGAGATGAAAGAACAACATCATCCGGGCGGGATGACTGTTGCTGAAAGATAAAAGAATTACGCGCCTTCCATATCGACCAGCAGATAGAAACAACCTGCAGCAATATATCATCCCCATGTGTTGAGTGTATATGTTGGAGCCACTCGCTCAAATCCCTACACTGAATGTCACAAATCGACGATAAGACAGGGCTAATTCGCCAAGCCTCACGGGAGCCGGGACACTGACAAAAGAGGTGTCAACTAGTCTCCACATGAATAGAACAACATGGACATGTTGGATCCATGGGAATGAACCGTCTGACAAGGTTCAAACGAATCGATAATATATCATTACAAAGCCGCCAGACGAAGGACCGGATCTTGGGCGGAATATGCATCTTCCAAATAAAACGCCACCAGGGCGAAGAACAAGTATCGACGAAGGAAGAAGCATCAGCAGATAGAGGGTGTAATTCAGATAAGGCCAAACCATACCCCATCATTACAGTATAAATTTCTGAAGCAGTGTGATGCCAGAAGAAGGAGTCAGCCGGAGCACGACAACTCAATGGAATACTGGCAATCAGATTGGCCTCCTTCCTTGTAAAAATAGAGTTGATTAGAGAGTAATTCCATTCGGTGATGGACTCCTCCATGAGTTCCCTAACACAGGCATCCTCATCGAGCTGTATCACCGGAGAAGACACCATGAAATGGTCATCACAGGGAAGCCAATTATCCTTCCAAATTCGAATTCTAGTGCCATCACCCACTGCCCAACTGGTACCCTTTGCCAAGATAAACTGAGCTTTCACAATACTCCTCCAAGTATAGTTAGGGTTATATCCCACTTTAGCTTGTAAGAAATCAGATCGAGGGAAATAACGAGCTTTGAGAACCTGAGACAGGAGACAAGATTCATTCTCTATTAATCTCCAACCTTGTTTCGCAGGGAAAGCAAGGTTAAAAGCCTCTAAAAATCTGAATCCTAATCCACCCACCGCCTTTCTCTTGCAAAGTCATTCCCATGCTAACCAATGTAGCTTTCGTTTGCCATCCCTATGCCCCCACCAAAACTTTCTGATAAGAACCTCCATTTCCGCACAGATCAAGTCAGGTAGCTTGAAACAACTCATGACATAGTTGGGTATCGCTTGAGCTACAGATTTCACAAAAAGCTCTCTACTGCATCAGATAAATACTTCTCCTTCCATTTCCCTATCTTCTTTACTAGTCTATATCGGACATAAGAGAAAATAAGCTTCTTAGATCGACCAATCATAGCTGGCAAGCCAAGATATTTATCAAAGGTTTCAACTGCCTTTACTCCTAGAACCCCTTGGATCTGGATTTGTAACGGATCAGAAACATTTCAGCTAAAAATAACCTCCGATTTATCAAGATTGATCTGCTGACCCGAAGCCAATTCATACTTACACAGGATATCAAGTAAAGTCCTGGACTCTATGACAGAAGCTCCGGCAAAGAGGATACTGTCATCAGCAAAAAAGAGATACAAAATCATAGGAGCAGTAGAGCACACCCTAATCCCATGCAAAGATTCCGACAACATAGCCTTCTTAACAAGAGAGGCAAAGCCCTCAACACATGAAAGGAAAAGATATGGGAGTAAGGGGTCACCTTGACGAATACCCCTCTGAGGCAAAATTTTTTGTTGAGGTGAACGGTTGATTAACAGAGAATATGTCATTGACCGAACACAACGCATCACCAACCGCACCCAATGTAAACTGAACCCCATCTTGAGCATTATCGCCTCTAAAAAATCCCACTCAACTCTGTTATAAGTCTTGCTCATATCCAACTTCAAGCCCATCCAACCCTTCTTACCATCACATCCCTTTTTCATAAAATGGAAAGCTTCAAAGGCGAGAAGAGCATTCTCTGTAATTAGTCGACCCAGGACAAAAGCACTCTGCTCTTCGCCAATACACTCAGGAGTATCAATTTCAGCCGATTATCCATGGTTTTTGTCATGATTTTGAAGATAACATTACATAGACTAATAGGTCTGAATTGACTACAAGAAAGAGGATGTTTAACCTTTGGAATGAGTGTGACAAAAGTATGATTCAGAGGGGAGGGATCAGCCCTATTATTAAGCACATCGAGTACCATCCTGCACACATCATCACCAATCACTTTCCAAAACTTCTGAAAAAATAGGGGTGGCATCCCATCAGGACCAGGAGCTTTGGAAAGATGCATCTGTGACAGAGCAGTATACACATCCGCCTGGGAGAAAGGTTTATCCAAAAGAGAAGCCATGTCCGGGGTAAGACGTCGGTCAACTGCCTCAAGAACAGGGTCCATCTCCAAACTACCGCGTGAGGAGAATAGGTTCGAGTAGAAACCATTGAAGGTCGATGCAATCTGATCCTTACTCGTCACCGACTAGCCTGTAGTATTAGTAATCCCCTTGATGCCATTAACTTTCCTCCGTTGCTCAGCCTTGTGATATAAATATTTGGTATTTTTATCGCCATCATGCAACCAAGCTACTCGGGATCGTTGTCTCCACATCACTTCCTCTTGATGAATTAAAGTTTCAATCTCTCTACATAACTCCTTTCACCGAGCCACAACATCCGGAGTTTGAACCTGACAATTAAGAGCAGCAAGAGCATCCCGCTTCTTTTTTATAGAAGACATGATATGGGCAAAATTTGCTTTACTCGGCTGGTAAGCATAGACCCACATCTGCTAATCTTCTCCTGAATAGAGCTAAGTGGATCATTAGAACCCGGTTGCTCCCATGCAAAATTAACAGTTTGAGCACACCCCTCGTGTGACAACCACATCTCTTCAAAGCAAAATATACGAGGGCCGAAAGAGGGATGATGAGATTGAGAATCCAAGAGCAGTTTTAGAGGACAGTGATCAGAGCCTTGCCGAGGGAGGTGTTTAACTAAAGCATGAGGAAACAATTCAGACCATGCCACCGAAGCCACTAGACGATCAATGCGCTCCTCAATAAAAGAACCATCATCATGATTATTTGCCCATGTAAACTCGCATCCTAAAAAACCAAGATCATGGAGGTCCAGGTCCGTCAAAGTGTCATGAAAAGCTTGCATGGCCGCAAACTGACGAGGGATACTCCCTCTCTTCTCCCACTAGAACAAAATCTCGTTGAGATCACCCCCACACAACCAAGGAAGCTGACAATCCCCTGCAATACGTCTCCACAAATCCCAAGTCCTCCATTTTTTCGTAGTTTCAGGCCATCCATATAAGCCGGTGAACCTCCACAAATTAGTATCCCCCTCAAGTTTGACTTCTACATCGATATGATGAAGGCTAAGAGATCGAAGAGTGACATCCACTTCGTCATGCCACAAGAGAGCTAACCCCCCACTACGTTGCCTACCCACACCTGCACAGTCCACCACAAGCAATCCCGAGCACCCCAATCTACGAAAAATGCTATCCATCTCGAATTTTTTTAATCTAGTTTCCGAGAGAAAAACTAGAAGAGGATTTTTAAGCCGTAAGAGCTTGTACAAAGAGGACACTGCACGTGGATCCCCCAAACCATGACAATTCCAACATAAGGTACTCATTGATGTTGGCGGGGCTGCTCAACGGCCTCCGCCGGACCCGTCCCATCGAGAGTAATATGCTCCAAATCAACCTCCCTGCGTTTGAAAGTCGGCCCATTCTCATCACTCAGGTCACCATCTGAAGCACGGGGATTCTTCCTTTTAGCCGATCCTCCCTGATCGACTACCGAACCAGAACCTACAAGAGCCAACCTTGCTTACCTCTTCCATTTTGTGTTTGACAAAGAAGGACCCGCAACATTATGTCCGGACTGAGTAACACACAAAGGAGGAACAGGTGGAATGGCTATGGGAACATTGCCTCGGTGGACCAATGAAGATGAAACTGGTATGACCCGCTCAGAAACCAAAAGAGGGGACGTCAAATTCTGCTTGTCACCTACACCACCCAAACACAAGGCATTGGAACCAGAAACAACAGGATTCTCCGTCTCTACAAGAGGGCGACCAAGCTGAATAGGTGAAGAAAGAATTGTCGAAGCTAGAGACCCGGATAACAGAGAAATTGGGCTCTGCAACCCCGGAATCGGACTGACATGCAGGTGAGTAGGGAGACTCGCTGCGTCCAATTCCAGATCCTCTCTCTCAGTTCTCCCGACCCTCTGGTCCTTCGCCACCATACTGCCCAAAGGGTTGTCCCTAACTGATCCCTCCTCCCGCACCCATGTCTTTTCTAGTGTTGCATTAGGCACATGCCTGGGGTGGACCATCTCAGCCCTAGCTATCGTGGTCTCATCAGTTAGACCACTCGGTGATAAATCATCATTAGGTCCCATCGGTTGTCCAATATCCTTTCCCCCGGGCTTGAACACCAACTTCCTTTTCACTTTGGTTACAGGGGCTCCAGAATTATGAGGCAACTGCGGACGACGAAGGGGAGATGCCCTAAGCTCGTCACTATACTGGAAGAGACGTGGATCCAGAAAATCATCATCATCCACAGCAGGGCAATCCTTAGCAATATGTACAAAACAACTGTAAACATTCATATTTAAAATACACCCAAACCCTCTTCCCATCACCTCCATGCGCAAAAGACCCACGTAATAGAGGCCTGGAGACATCGATAGAGGTCTTGAACCTAATGAACTTTCCTTGGGTCAGACTGCGCTCCACATCCAGCTCCAGAAAACTACCCACCTTTTCACCAAGCAACTCGACGAACTTCGGTTTTCGGAGATTGAAGGGGACATCATAAACCCTAACCCACATAGGTGCATGGTCAAGGCGAATCTCAGAAGGCTGTTCGGTCCCCGAAATCTCGCTGAGGATGACAAGTTGATTATCAAAGTTCCATGGCTCGTTTTCTAGAACCCTCTCCCTGTCTCTCCAATGACAGAACTAGAAGACGAAGAGGTTGGAGTCTAGTTGAGATATCTCCAGGTCATGAACTGGTTTCCAAACCATCTTCATCGTCCTCATAAAAGCCTGGGTATTGAATGGACGATTAGTCCACAGTTTACCCACCAAACTCAGTTGCGCCTCGTGAGGCTCCTCCACCAAATTCTCCTCATCCAGTACAACAGCACCCCGTTCCGCCTCCGTTAGTTGCGGAGTCGGGGTATGAAACCTTCCACTCATCAGTGCAACTACCCAAAAACACCAAAACCCAAAAGATGAAGACCAAAATCCTAGAAAAGAGAGGCAAAAATCCTAGAAAAAAGGTAGAGACAACTCGTCCGAGACGAGAGAGAAACCCAACATATTCGGGAGTAGAAAGGATTATTTGACTCAATGTGGCGCATTTGGTCTTTATATACAATAGAATCTCAATTTTACTTATAAATACAATACCTTATTTATCAAGTTTAGAAATTAAAACTAATTATAAATGTATATATTAAATTTGTACGATGTACCTAGGTTATGTACAAAACTTACTTATTATCTTCAAAAACCTACGTCACAAAATCTTAAGTACACTTATTTTATTTTATAAACTTACCGATGGATAGCGTATATTTTATTTATTGGATTTTGAAAACAAAATTAATTATAAATATATATATATTAAAAATTTGTGCAAACGTATCCTGACTATCTACGAAACTATTTACTAGGACATATCGAAGGCCACCGAATCATTTGCTAACAGATAAATTTTTGCAATTAAAGCGAGGTAACGTGAATATAGGCTGACGAGTCATTGGCCCAATATCCACAATGTCCGACTAAAAAGTTTTTTTTTTTTTCTTCTTTTATGAGAGAGTAAAGCTTTTCAGTTTAAACACATCAGTCCACTTTTTATGGGATGTCCTCCAAAGAATAAAAACATCTGCCCACTTTAACTCCTCCACCCCTCCTTCTTAAGATGAACCCAGCCATTATTTGTAACATTCATAGTTCCTCTATGTATACCTTTGTCCCAAAAAAGAAGACCCTGCTCCACTACCTTTTCTCCAAATCCAGCATTTTGTCGTTCTAGACAAATCTCATTTCTTGGATTCTTCTATTCCACAACCACAAAGCAAAACTAACTAAGCTTTTAATTATTTCTTGCATAAATCATTCAAAATCTCGATGCTTGTTTCATCAAAAAAGAAATTCTCAATGCTTAGGAAAAAAAAAAAAAAATTAGACTCTTTCCTCCAGCAAGTGAGATCCATTTCTCAACGAATGTTACTGTGAGAATTTATGACTGATGTGTCTTCGCCTTAGCCTCGTGCCCAACCATGGTGATTATAGTCTATACTTGTTGTATTTACAGGATTACAAAATCAGTTCTACTACTACCTGTATGTATAGATGACTCATTGTACAAAACCAGATAAATATATTAACAACAGCGCTAGATAACCCTATGAAACCTTATCATCTAAGAATTAGCAGACGATTTTATAGTGCAAAGCCCATTTCTCAAGTCTCTACTTGGCAGCGATGCCAGTTTCAAAGAATGGCAGACTAGCCCAAAAGAAACTGGAACTGAAAATGGGGACGAGAGCCCACACGAGCTAATTTAGGGTATGAACAAGAAACAGTCGTTTTATATTATTTATTGTTTTATATTATTTTTCTCTTTTTTCTTCATAATATTTTTCTCCTCAATTATCCTCTTATACTAAACATTTTATTTCAATCAGAATACAAAAACCTGGTACATCACAACGGTAATGGTGGTTAGTGTGGTCTTCTAAGAATTTAACATACCTCCACGTTAACTATAATGATTGTGAACAAAAAAAAAAAATTGATAAAAAATGGAAAAATAAGAATACTGGTTTGTGTTGTGTGAGGAGAACAAACAGATATAAATCGAGGGGATTTTTAGACGCTCAATTAAACAAACATCAGATTTTTTTTTTTTTTAGGGAAAGGATGATTATATTAATCAGCCAAACTGGCGAAAAATAACATCAATAGACGCAATAGCCAGAGCGTCAGCAGGAAAGTTTGCAAACCAGAACTATTCCTGGCGCGAAGATAAAGCTAAATGGCAAATAAAATGTGCTGCCTTATTACAAACCCTTGGAGCAAAAAATGCAGTAAAAGAAATAAAAGATAGAACAAGCCAACGATTATCCTCAATCAACAAGCCCAGAGGAGTGTTGGAGCGAGTTGCAGATCGGAGACGATTTGCTACTTCTTGGCAGTCCACTTCCAATATGACATGAGGAAGCTCCATTTCACGGGCAGGAGCAAGACCAAAGCGAGCCGCATAGGCTTCCCCAATCGTAGCATCATTGATAGCTGGATAGAACTTGGTTCCCATGGCTATGACATCGCCTGCAGAGTTCCGTATAATGACACCAACACCGATCCCGCCGGATGGGAGCACTGCGACATCAGTATTGATTTTGACACATGGAGAGGGTGGTGGATCCCATCGAGAAGGAGGAGCCCTTTGTGATGGTGCCCTGTTAGCCTCATGATAGGCATGAAGAAGATGAAAGGTAGAATGAAAGACATCCTCAGGGCGAGATGATTGTTGCTGAAAAATAAATGAATTACGCGCCTTCCACATCGACCAGCAGATAGAGATAACCTGCAGCAATATATCTTCCCCATGAGCTGAGTGTATATGTGTGAACACCCAAATTCGGCCCACAAATATTTTACTAAAAAACTATATTCCAAACGTAATTAAACTTGAAATTAATGAGATGATTTGATTTCGAGTTAAGGCTTGATAAGAATTTAATTTAGTAGAGTTAATGTATTTTGGTAATCTAAACCTTTGTGCACTTAAATCTTAGGATTAATGAGATGATTTAATCTTAGGGTAAAATATATAATATGGTTTATTTACATCAAAATACATTTCATTTCATTTGCTTGGGCTCCTTTAGTTGTTTTTAACCCAATTATATTGAGATGATTTATTTGTAGGTTAAGAATGGGTTTAAGGGTCCAAGTAAATGAATTCTCTAGAGTTTATCCAGCCCATTAACACATTTCTTGCAGGCTAATTTTAGCTCTGATTTTCTACAAAAATCAGAGCTAAATCATCATTTATGTAGGAATGTTGTTTTTGATATGATTTAGTGTAAAATTGGTGTTAATGTGTAATTAATCTATTATGGAATGATTTAGGGGAGTGTTAATCAAGTAATTGAGTAATTTTGGTTTGATTGGGGGTTTGATTACGCGGTAGGATCAAATCAGAGGTGAATTAGGGGGATTAAGGGTCGAAAAAGGAAACAACGGGTGACACGTGGGGTGAACGACGGTCCTCTCGCGACGACTGCCAGGTGCTGGCGGACATCCCCACATGACCGCCGGCACTGGTGGCCATCCCGCGGATGACCGCCGGCAGCGGCGGTCATGGGTGCCCAGAACCCCCAATTTCTCGATTTTGTTTCTAATTCGATCCTACGCGGTTTTGGACCAGATTTTCGGTCATAATCTTCACCATTAACCAGGTCCACGCCCCTAGGCTTCCCAGAACACTATAAATAGGACCCCTCACATACATTTCAAAGGACGGACAATCTTTCTCACATGCACACCCATAAGCCTCGAGTGATTGGAGAAATTCTACCTCTCCAAGCCTAGAAACATATTCTTAGGCAAAAACTCTGGAGAAATTTCGTGGGAGGCATCAACAGTAGTCCAGCAAGGAAGAGTCAAGAAGAGGATCAACCATTGAGCTTAGAAGTGGAAAGAAGGTGGGTGTAGAACTCAACCCATTGTAAGGAGCTAGAGGAGGGCTACAAGAGGTAACACTAAACCTTGTTTTGATTGATCTTTGTTGATTATATGCTGATGCTTTTGATGATGTAAGTGGCCGATTTGTGCCATGTTTAGAACTACGTGGCTTTGACCCTGGTCACTCGGGTACGTAGGTAGTCTTGGTTTTACAGTGGGATGCAAGCCAAATCTTCTTCTTCTTCCCTTCTCTTTATTTTCCATACATGTACACCTGTACAAGGCACACTTGTATTTTGCAATTGCACACAGTCTCGACCCAACACGGATGAGAGCCTAACACCTTCCCATCCGTGACGAACCTATGGGTTTGCCATGACCATGTAGCCTAAAGGAGTCATATGAAGGTTTTCCCAAGTTTTGTCCTTAATAAAATTTTGGTGGCGACTCCAATGTCATGGGATTGACCCGAAGAAGAGGGTGAAGGAATAGGTGAATAGGCCCAAGTGATTTTGGGTCGGGTATTCACAATATGTTGGAGCCACTCGCCCAAATCCCTGCACTGAATATCACAAATCTACAATGGGACGGGGCTAATCCTCCAGACCTCCAGGGAACCAGGACACTGACAAAAGAGATGCCAGCTAGTCTCCTCATTAGTAGAACAATGGGGACAGATTGCATCAACGGGGATGAACCTCCTAACAAGGTTCGAACGAACCGGTAAGATATCATTGCAAAGGCGCCAGACAAAGGACCGAAGTTTAGGAGGAATATGCATCTTCAAAATAAAACGCCACCAGGGCGAAGAACATGTGTCTACGAAGGAAGAAAAATCAGCAAATAGAGGGTGCAATTATGATAAAGCCAACCCATACCCCGTCTTAACGGTATATATGCCTGAAGCAGTGTGATGCCAGAAGAAAGAGTCAGCCGCTGCACGACAACTCGACGGAATACTAGCAATAAGATTGGCCTCCTTAATCAAAAAAATAGAATTAGTTAGAGGATAATTCCATTCGGTGACGGACCCATCCATGAGCTCTCTAACACAGGCATCCTCATCTAGCTGTACAACCAGAGAAGACACAGTGAAATGGTCGTCACAGGGAAGCCAATTATCCTTCCAAATTCTAATTCTAGTTCCATCACCCACTGCCCACCTGGTACCCTTGGCCAAAATAAACTGAGCCTTCACAATACTCCTCCAAGTATAGCTAAGATCTTATCATTCTCAATCAATCCCCAACCTTGTTTCGCAAGGAAAGCAAGGTTAAAGGCCTCTAAAGATCTGAAGCCTAAACCACCCGCCGCCTTCCTCTTACAAAGTCGTTCCTAGGCTAACCAATGTAACTTCCTTTTTCCATCCCTGTGTCTGCACCAAAACTTCCTGATAAGACCCTCCATTTCCGCACAGATCGAGTCAGGTAGCTTGAAACAACTCATAACATAGTTGGGTATCGCTTGGGCTACAGATTTCACAAAAAGCTCTCTAGCTGCGTCAGATAAATACTTCTCCTTCCATTGCCCCATCTTCTTTACTAGTCTATCTCGAACATAAGAGAAAATAAGCTTCTTAGATTGACCAATCATAGCTGGCAAGCCAAGATATTTATCGAAGGTTTCAACAGCCTTTATACCTAAATCCCCCTGGATTTGAATTTGTAGCTGATTAGGAAAATTTCGGCTAAAAATGACCTCCGATTTATCAAGATTGATCTGTTGACCCGAAGCCAATTCATACTTACGTGGGATATCAAGAAAAATCCTAGCCTCCATGACAAAAGCTCGGGCAAATAGGATGTTGTCATCAGCAAAGAAGAGATGCAAAATCAAATGGGCAGTAGAACACACCCGAAAAACTTCAGATTTAGTTAAGAGAGACTAAACGACTTTTCCTCTATAAATTAAAAATTGACATCAGTTACACAAAAAATATATAAATTGCAAATGCAACTGAGTGAAAATGCAATTGCTACAAATTGAGAAAAATAGTAAAGAAACTGAATAAAGAGACAAAATGAGGAGTTACAAATTGAAAAAAAGTAGTAAAGAAACTGAATAAAGAGACAAAATGAAGAGTCTAAGACAGACTGAATAACAGATAAAACTGTATTATTATTGTAAGAGAGAGATTATATTTAAAGAGAACAAAATGATAAAAGCTAATTTTGAATTACATTCTAAATCTTATCAATCTTATATAAAAAAAAAGGGATGATTTAAATGAAAATTTAAAAGAATTTTCTAGTCCCTATCAAGATATAAATCTCGTCACGTAAAATTTGAAATTGTTCCAAATGGATGATAGATTGATCGTGATTTCTTTTTTTTAGATAAGCTTATATGTCAATATGAAGCCATATATCCAATTTTGACTGTTCATAATTATTCTTAAATATTTTTATGTGTCATTACTATATTTCTTCTAGAATCCAATCAAGCTTCCGAGGAGGAGATTTCTTATACATATGTATAATAGATAAGCTAGTATTGCATGCAAGAGAAGTCAATGATAAGGATATTGTAAGCTCATTGTTTAAATAACAAAAGATAAACTGTATCATACAATTACTAAAACAACATTATCCACAAGAATAAAAATGAGTAAAATATATTTACGATTATACCATAAAAAATATTACACTATTCTAATAGTTAAAATTAAGAAGATGTATTTTTATAAAAATAAAAGAAAGAAATAAATAGATAGAGAATTAATATAAAATTAAAAAAATATCATGTATTATAAGAAAATAAAAAAATTAATTTATATGTGTTTTTTTATAAAAATATGTAAACTGTTGGAATATGTCTATTATCTTACTATTAGAATAAATGGTTTTTTTGTTGATTGTCAATTAGTATGTTTAGAATGGTTTCTAACAAGTTCACTAAATCGTTGGGTAAGCATGTGCTATTATGGTTCAACCTTTACAAGCATTCAGCCCAATTGATTCATGATTTTTATGCTTCATCCGTGAGCTTTAGTATGCATGATAAGCCTCTTTATATTTTAAAATGTAAGTCCATATGTTTAGCCAACCTATATTGTGTTTTGTAGGGTCATTGGGCTCAACTAAATGTTTTTAAACTAAAGCCCATTATGAGCTCTCTTCTACTTAATTGTGCTACGCCATTTTTTTTTTGTGGATACATAGGATAAAGCCTTACTGGCTAAAAAAGGATGCCTGAATGTCTCACAACATCAACAAGTAAACTCTAGCGAGCTATATTATGGGGTGATTCCCCATGTACATCGAACTCTAGCTCTGTTAGAACCTCATAAGGTGGAGACTGGAACTCAATTACCCCAGGGGGGAACTCAAAAGCCAATTTGGCTAACTTATCCGCGCATTGGTTTGTTTCCCGGTGAATATGCTTGAGGGTGACATCCCTAGTAGCCTTCGAACTTCTTGGGCCAAGGTAGGGAGGAAGGAGTGGTCTTCCGCATCCGATGATACTAAGTCCACCAGCACCTGTGAATCAACTTCAGCGATTACGCACCGAAAGCCATTATTCCAGGCCAAATTCAAAATGTTCTTCAAACCCCAAAGTTCCGCTTGCACCACCGAGCAAGACCCTATATTGTGAACAAAACCAAGAAGCCACTCTCCGCTCTCCCCTCTCAGTAGACCACCAGACGAAGCTTGTTTAGTTCCACAATTAACAGCCCCATCTGAATTTGCTTTGACTACTCCATGAGGAGGCGGACACCAAGCATGAGGAGAGTACCGGGGCGAGCCCGTGAGTGAGGGGTTTAGAATGTTGGATGCGAGAGCCCACCTCGCCTCTCTAGTTTTTGCAAGGATGACCTGTTCAGGGTTCATTATCACCTCTTGGTCTTCCTCAAAAATAGCTTGGTTCCTCCACATCCAAAGGAGGTAATAGGTATGTCCAAAAAGGGCAGGCCATTCCAGGCCATCTCTAGACAGTATTGTAAAGGAAAGATTAGATTCAATCCAGTGTGTCATATCAGTACAGTGGAAGCCGCTGATTCTGGTATTACCCAGCACTTTCCTCCAGACCCTAGCCGCGAATGGACAGTCCTTCAATACATGAAGGACAGTTTCCACGGCTCCATTGCATCTTTGGCAGGAATCCTCCAAAGTCATTCTCCTTTTCATCCTATGTTCATTTGTCAAAAGCTTCCCATGAACAACCACCCAAAGGAAGCTCCTAATTCGTTGAGAGCCCCTCCACTTCCACACTAGCTTCCATACAATGTCTTGTGAGGCCCAATCCTGTTCTTCGATCAAGGAGTACGCCGATTTAGCATTAAACTTGCCATTTGCCGAGGGCAACCAGTAAATAGAGTCCTCTAATTCCGGATCAGCGGGAGGCGGGATTGCTGCTATTTCCCTCAACGCAGCATCAGGGAGCCAGGTTGAGAATGCCTCCCAATTCAAAGAACCCGCGGGGGAAAGAAACTCGGCTACAGGAAGGTCCAGGCTCTCGTTAGGGATCAGGCCGTCTGCTTGGTTAATAAAGGGCCTAGAGGGGGTCCATTTATCCTTCCAAAAGAGAATATTCTTGCCATTCCCTACCTTCCACCCTACATATTTGATCACATATTTCCAGACATCACAAAGCGCCCTCCAGATGTGGGACCCTTGTTTTTTTCCCAATTCTCTTGGAATGAGCTCCTCCTTTTTGCAGTATTTGGATCTCATCACCATTACCCAAAGAGAATTCGGATCTGTTACAAACTGCCATGCCAGCTTCATGAGCAGCGCACTGTTGCATGATCTCATGTTTCTAACCCCTAAACCCCCTCTCTTTTGGTTGAGTAACTCTCTCCCAAGCTATTAAGTGAGGTTTGCGCTCAGTATCCGATAAGCCCCAGATGAAATTCCTGCACAATTGTTCTATTTTATCACAAACTGTTGCAGGTAACTTGATGGTCTGCATCGTAAATATTGGTAAAGCTGCCAGGACAGATTGTGTCAACGTTGTCCTTCCAGCTAGTGAAAGGTGGCGGGATTTCCAGCCACTGAGTCTTGATTGCACCGTGTCAATGATGTGCTGGAATGTTTTGCTCGAGATCCTCTCATGAAGGACAAGCACCCCCAAATATTTGCCGAGATCCCGGGTGAGTTGGAATCCAAAAGCATTACTCAAGTTGTGTGCAAGAGAACACGGGACATTGTCTGAGCAGAATATGCGAGTCTTACTTTTGCTCACCTGTTGACCCGAAAAGAAACAAAAGTAGTCTAGGCAATTGAGAACAGCTACAACCTGATCCATTCTTGCCTCAGCAAATAGAACCAAGTCGTCCGCAAAGAATATATGTGAAAGCATGGGTCCCCCTGGATTGAGTTGGATTGGGGACCATACTTTGAAGCGAACCCTCTCCTCAATGAGTTGTGATAATTTTTCCATGCAGAGGACGAAGAGGTAAGGGGATATGGGGTCCCCTTGTCTCAGGCCCCTACTTGGTTTAAAAGGGTCCGTAAGCTCTCCGTTCCAGTTTACCTGAATTGAGCTGGAGGAGATACATGTCATAACCCATTGTGTGAATTTATTAGGGAAACCCGCATCCCTTATTGTGTCTTGAACAAAAGTCCACCGAACCCTGTCATAAGCCTTTTCCAGGTCCACTTTAATAGCGAAAAAACCTGTCTTCCCCGACTTCTTTTTCATGGAATGGACCACTTCCTGAAGCAGGACAATATTACTGGTTATGAGACGGTCGGGGACAAAACTTGATTGAGTTGGAGAGATAAGGTCCCCCAGCACCCCTTTCATCCGATTAGCTAGCAGTTTTGTGATCAACTTGTAGCTTACATTGCACAACCCTATAGGTCTGAATTGGGACATCATATCAGGCCTGTCAACTTTGGGTATTAGCCGTCAGGCCTGGAGTTTTTAGTCCACCGATCTGCGACAAGGCCCTATGGATTTCCTCGGAGGAAGCACTCGCCTCAAGTTTCTGCCAACTGTTCGGCTCCACAAAAGAAAATCTACCACAAAACGGCATGATGCCACAATCAGGGTTGTCATCCTGAAACAGTACCTGGTAGAAATCTGAGGCCAGTAACTTTAGCTCACTATGGGCCGTATGCCATCGACCGTTGTCATCCTTCAATGCCTCCACTCTATTCTTCTTCCTTCTGATAATAGTGGACTTATGAAAATAAGATGTGTTTCTGTCCCCAGAATGAATCCATTGACATCTTGCCTGTTGAAACCAAAAGGTTTCCTCCTGTACTAACACTGTGTCTAATTCGTACCGCAGTTCAAGGTCCAGATTAGCCAGGAACTTGGAAGGGCATTTTTCCAAATATTTTTGGATTCCCTCAATGCGTGCCAATAATCTGTGCTTCCTCTTGAAAATGTTGCCAAATTTTGCCTTATTCCAT